>VYZT01029402.1:9233-32403 GCA_013400735.1 Pomatostomus ruficeps | reverse complement strand
CTCCTCGCCCGTTTTCGGGGCGGCGCACACGGGCCGAGCGGCCGCCGCCGCCGCTGCTGCCGCCGCCGCCTCGGGTTTTGCCTACGCCGGCGGAGGGGAGCGCTCGGGGGCGGCGGCGAGGCCAGACCCCCCGACCAAGGACTGCCCGGGCTCCACCACGCCGGCCGCCGCCCCAGCGCTCGGCTATGGGTATCACTTTGGCAATGGATACTATAGCTGCAGGATGTCCCACGGGGTTGGGATACAGCAAAACGCCCTGAAGTCTCCCCCCCATGCCTCTATTGGCGGCTTTCCTGTGGAAAAGTACATGGACGTCTCCAGCTTGACCAGCACGAGTGTCCCCGCCAATGAAGTCTCCTCCAGGGCAAAGGAAGTGTCCTTCTACCAGGGCTATACAACCCCCTACCAGCACGTTCCTGGGTACATAGACATGGTCTCAACGTTTGGCTCTGGGGAACCGAGACACGAAACATACATATCAATGGAGGGCTATCAGTCTTGGACTCTGGCTAATGGCTGGAATAGTCAGGTTTACTGTGCCAAAGATCAGACACAGAGCTCACACTTCTGGAAATCGTCCTTTCCAGGTACGAGAGGGGGAGAAATGGTCTGAGCAGAACTCCCCCGCGCCTCCTCCGCTTTTCCGTCCCCTCCCCCGCCCCCCGGGCTGCAGAGGCGGCCTGCCGAGCTGGACACGCTGCACAGACACGCAGAGAGCAGGGTGGGGGCGGTGGATTTTCTCTTTTTCTCACTCCCCCCTGGGCCGTCTACCCCCGAGAAAATCCTCACTCTCTGCTTTCCATCCCCGCGGGACTGACTGCAGAACCTCCCTGCCACCAGCTCCAGGGCACTGGACCTCCGGTCCGCGAGCGCCGGGGCAGCCTCGGACTCCTTCTCCCGCTGCTTCCCTCGGTGGCCGGGTTTGTAGCCGTGTTTGAAATTTGCAGGACGGTGGCTCGAAGGCTTACTCTCCTCTGCCTCTCCGGAGGGCGACTGATGCGGCGGCCGCAGAGCACTTAAGAGCCTGAGAGTAGTGAGGGCACAGAGGCACAAACCACATGCAAACAAACCCGCGAAACTCTCACCAAAGCGATTTCTGTGTGTGCGCTGCCAGCACTGAGCCGCTCTCAGCCCCCCAGCCAATGCCCCCGCCGCCCTGCATTCTCGGTTAGCGATGCATGCCTCAAAAGTGATGACAGTCCATCAAAGTTTTGGTGGTGCTTTACTAGAGTGCAAATAACGTGGCAGTGTAAATAATAATAAACTGTAAACAACCCGGCATTATTTATTTGCCCGTGAAAACCGGTGCCCAACAAGTATCGGTTAAGCTTTAAACGCCTGTAATAAAATTCTAATTTTTCACATAATGTCTTTTACAATAGGGGACGTTGCACTAAACCAGCCCGATATGTGTGTCTACCGGCGTGGGAGAAAGAAGCGAGTGCCGTATACAAAACTGCAGCTTAAAGAACTCGAGAATGAATATGCCATTAACAAGTTCATTAACAAGGACAAGAGGCGAAGGATATCCGCAGCCACAAACCTGTCTGAGAGACAAGTTACCATTTGGTTTCAGAACAGGAGGGTGAAGGATAAGAAAATAGTCTCCAAACTGAAAGACAACGTATCCTGATACATTAGTTGTGGACAGTGATGAAAATATAAACTTAATTTACAACCAGCTAAAGACTTTTGGAAAGACTTGAAAATATATTTAATTTTTTTTCCCTTCCAGGTGGCGAAATTTCGGGAATTGTTTTCCGTGAAAGTCAGCGTTTTTCTCTCAGTGTAAGGGAGAGTTGACAAGTCTTGAATTGAATTATAGTTTCTTCTTCTTGAAAATAATAATAATATTAATATTAATTATATTTTCTGTTCTTCCCTCTAGGCCAGTATAAACGAATTTAAATATGTTGAACGGTAACAGTTATAACTTTTTTAATGCTTAACTCTTTGGGGGGTATTCTGTGATTTTTTTCCTCTGGGCAACAGCCAGTGCCAAAAAGTGTCAGTTTTGATTTGATGTCGTAAACTTCAAAACACGCCGAGTGAAAATAAAAAAAAAATCAATCGGAAATGCAAGAACGCCAGGATACGGACCCGTGGCAGCACTCGGCTTCTGCTAAACCTGCCTAGTCCACTGGGACCCGGAGAGAATTGCTGGGAGGGTTACTGGCTGCAGCGGAATTTTTAGTTGTGTTTTCGAGGGAGGGAGAACCTCTCCGAGCTGTTGCGGGGCGCAGTTTCAGGCATGTCTTACCGTACTCCCCGCTTCTGCAGGTTTGGGGTTGAGGTTGGGTTTGTGATTTTTTCCCACCGTAGTTTCCTTTTCAGAGCAATGAGTCCATACTACCCGGCTGCAAAAGGGGCCGCCTTTTCCCGGGAAGAGCTTGCGGCCCGGGCGGGCGCTGCCGGACCGGGGCTGTCAGGCTGAGCACTTCGTGGAGGCGCAGATCGCAGCGCCTCGGGGCAGCGCTTTCGGCATGACGGATTGGCCGGAGGAGAGGCTGCCCCTACAGAGGTGTGTATGGACCTGCACAGACCTGGCGGAAAATGTCCACTCTATCCTGTTTGTCCGGACCAGCGCAAGACTCTTCTCCTTCCTCCCGCCCAAAAAAATCCTTGTCGGACAAGCGAAGTTCACTTCTAGCTTTTAATTTACAAAAATAAACGGGTGTTACTGACAGAAGCAATAAATAAGGAAATTCAAAAGATGCCATAATTTATATGGGCCGAAAGGCTGAGATTTTGTCGATTTCTTTACTCTTTTAAACCTAGTGTGCATGTTATGATATACACAGGGTGATCAGACACGCTAATCAACTAGGAGAGAGAAGCGATAACCTCTCTGTTAATGTGCCTCGTCTAATTATTAAAATGTGTTCCAAACTAGTATTATTTATTATAATATACTATTGCTCTAAACACTTTGATTACCCCTGTATGTGGTAAGACATACGATAAGCCTATTCCTCCATAAACCATTTTTTAAAAAAATTGTCTTAAAGTCCGCTTTTACTTTGTGTTGGAAATACAATCTGAACTTCCAGACTGTTAACGATGTTGCAAATCTTTTCCTGAACCGTCTTTTAATAAAACGATTTCTTTTCGCTATATATAAAAAGAGAGAAAGAAATTTGCCTTCTTTTGCTGCAGGGGGTTTTACGGGTTCCAGGCTTGCCTGGAATCCTCTCGGGGACTTTTATAGGACGCCTTTCCTGGGAAATGAGAGGTAGATACGATGAGACGCGCATTAAAGGATGAAGAGAGTATCCGAGAGTGCCTTGTCGATAGGAAAGGGTTTTAGGGAGAAGGAAATGTTGCCGGCCAGAGATACAGGGCGTGGGAAGCAGGCGAAAGGCTGTCTCCCCCTCTTCCTCTGAGCCCTGCTCCGCCTGCCCGGTGCGTGGCGGCCGAGGGCAGCTTGCCGCCCCTTTGTTCTCCTTTTCCAAAACGTCCCGACACTTGCCGGTACCCCGGCGGCCGGGTGGCCGGCCCAGAACGATGCCCCTCCGTTTTCTCCACAACCGGCTGGCTCCATCAAGGGCTTATCTTCCGCCTCCTCCGCCCTCTCCCTTCCCTTTTCTACTCCGCTTGCACGTTCATGGCGTTTGTTTTCCCTGAACGAAAAAAGTCCATTTCTGAGCAGTTCAGATTTTATCGCAAAGTGCATTTTTGTTTCATTCTATAATAGGACATTCGTGGTGCACATAATTTACGTGCCTGGAACAGCCCTCTCTGCTAATGCAACCTTGTTTTCTCCGAATGTTTTAAATTCTTGTCTTCTCCCCTTTGGCACCCCCACTCACCTACACATACTGCCATTAATTCTACAGAGGTTTTTCCTCCCACCGAGTCTCCCTGCAGGCGGAAGGCCGGGCACTGTCAGAGCTGTTTTGTTTCCCGGCCGCGGAGCTATCGCGGGCTGTTCTCTTCCTCCTTCCAGGCTTAACCTTTGGCTTTGCCGGGCTGGCTCCGTGCTTTCAGAAGGCGTAGCTTTGCCGCAGCCAAAGCCTCCTTCCCTGGGCAGAAGGAAACACGAACTGTCTGGCAAATCGGTACCAGATGGAGAGAAGTCGCCTTTTAGTTTCGTAAGAACGTGCAGAATCATTAAGAAGCCAGCAGCTACGGGCAGGAGGAAGGTGAGGCGCACATCTGCCCGTCTACCTACCGGTTCAGATTTAAAGGGTTTCTAAGCCTGGAGTTGGGGCATTGGTGAGCGTTATTCAAAACCTCCGTGTTCACAGCTTGGACTCCTCCAGGACATCAGTTGCACGTGGCCCCGGGGCCGGGCTGCAGCCGCTCAGCCCCAGCTGTAGCCGGCCACCGCCGCCCGTGTTTAGAGAAAAGGGTATGATGATTCGCCTGAAATGTAGCACACGTTATTGCAGATAATTAACATGAACCTCGACAAACTGAATTGCAAATGCACAGTAGCGCAGTGATGCATTGCCTGGCTCCTGTCAGGCAGCGCTGTTTCCCAGCCATGTCTGAGGCAATCCTGCCATCTCCTGGACAACCCCTGGCATAGGCAGGGAAACCTCCTCGCTTCGGGAGCCGCGTTTCCGAGTAATGAAAGAGCGAGGGAAGCTGTTCGGTCACACGCAGAGCACCCTTCGTCTGTAAACTGGAAGAACATGCCAGTGAAATTACAGCGTGTGGTCAGCTCTGATGTCCAGGCCTATCCGGATGCCTATTTAAAAATCAGGAGGGAAAAAAAAAAACCAAGAGCGGAAAAGAGGAAAGGAGCGTGTGAAAGCAGGCCTCCGGGTCGCCCTGTTCCTCAGTGGTGATATTTCCTGTACAGACACAGGCGGGGGGACACCCGCGGCATTAACACGCCGCCCCCCAAACCAGCAGCCAGCTGTGGGTGGAAAAAGCAGCACAAGTCCGTACGAGGCTCTCCCTCCACTCCACTCGGCTCCGATACCAACCGCCCCGGAACAAGATGTAAAGATTCTGTAAATATTTTTCCCTGTAGATTAAAACATTTTCCGTAACTGTGAGTGTCTCCAGCTACTCCAGGTTTTGATTTTTTTTTCTTTTTTTTCTCTTATTTTTTGGTATTAATTAGTAATTAAAAATGAGTTGAATATTAATTGAAAGCTCTGTTTTCTCTAACCTCATAAAAGTTAGTTTGAAGTGTCACCTTTCTTTCCGGTAACTGGGAGCTCACATCCATTCCTTGTGTTTATTGCAGACGAAAATATAACCTTTGAACTGAATGTTCCTTTTCTCTTCCAAGAACGAAAAATCAGAGTCAGCTTTTTCGTAAAAGGCCATTATGAAAAAAAAAAAAAACTATTGCGCATCTTCTTAGGGAACACAAAGTCGGAATACAAGTCAGTTAATAAGAGGGAGATTCAATTGGTAGACATAACTCAAACAATAAAAATTAAAGGCAGTGGTCAGCAATATCCTCCAGCGGTGCTTGTGTGGTCCTGTGTGGTCTAGGAGAGAGCAATCATTTAAAGATTTTTTTTTTCCCAGGGCAATGGAATTACTGCAGATTTTCCCTCAATTTCCAATTAAACAGAAAGATGAATTTGATTAGGAGAATGTCAAGAAGGGCAGCGTCTCTGATCTCCTCTTAGAAATAAAACCAAGATTAAAACTGTGATTAAGAGGATAATAACAGGGAAAATTAACCCTACATGCTAACTAGGTTCAAGTTTTTAACCGAGATAATGAAAGTGGGAAAGTCCGGGCACTAAGGCTTCGCTTGACGCCGCACTTGCACACGCTAGGGCAGATCTTGGGAAAGAGACCGAGGACAGAAACGCGCGGTCCGAGGGGCTGATCGTCCTCCAGAGCATCCCGCGGATTTGTGGGGCTGCGAGGCAGGGAGCGGTGGGGAGCGCGGAGTCCGTGGGTACTCCACTCCTTCCCGAGCCCTGCAGCTCCTTGTGAGTGTCTTTGGGTGCAGCGTACGGGGCCTTGCCTTTTCTCGGTGGGAAGAGCGCTGTCTCGCGAACCGCACGGTTTGGGAAAGGACCCGAGCAATCTCCTGTGACGATGCTCTTAGATCTGATTTTAATTACTCTGGGGCTATGGGGAAATGAGAGAGATAACGAAATAAATGGGCTCTTGATTGATCAATCAAAAATGTAAAAACATGTATAAGTCCCCCCAAAAAATACAGTAATAAAACACTAAGGGATAATTTTCTTCTCATGAGAGAAAAATTCCGCACACACAACCTGGGAGATAGCAGCAGGCTGCCCAGCTGAGGCTGACTCTCTCCTCTGCCCACTGCTGCATTCACACCCTCTCTGCTGAAGAGCAGACTCTGACATTTTCTTTCTTGAAGGTTTTCGATTTTTTACATTTATTTATTTAATTAATTAATTTCAGAGGGTTGCTCAAGTAATTTCGTGTTGTTGCTGTTGTTATTACGTGTTTGTTGATGTTTGTTTGATTGTATTTTAAATACAAAACAGACTCAGTGTTTTAGAAGGGTTGTTCGCCTAGAAGCGCTTCCAAGTGAAGATGAAAGGCAAAGGGGGTAAAAAGGGCAGACGCGCGGACCTAAGAGAATGCTAGTCATTAATGTGCCAGAATGACGATCCTGGTAATATCCGATCGATAAAGACTTTATTTGCACCCATATGCAGATGCATATCATGCAGTTAGGGGCAGAAGGACATACGTGTGCCCTAAACATTCACATCTCATAGACATCACAAGTTATTTCCAGTCCTCGGTGCTCACTCTTACCGTGGGTATCGTTCTGGCCCGGAGGGCGCTGCCAGCCGGTGGGCACTGCCAGCCGGGGGACACGGCCGGCACGGGGGCTGCACCCGGGGCTGCCCTGTCCTCTCGGCAAATGTTTGTTTTCCTCTCATGTCTCCGCTGGCGCCGCAGCTCTGCCAACCCGCCTCGGTCACTTTTATAGAAGCGGAGACCATGATTTCCCCTCCCTCTTGCGAGCTCGATATTTTCATATTTCAAGTGTTATCATAAGACTTTTTAAAAGTGGGGGTGAAGAGAAAGGAAAAAAAAAAAAAGGAGGGGGGGACTCTGTGGCTCGGTCGCTGGAGGCGGTGCTGAAATTACCGGCTTTGAAGAACCTGTCTGCAAAGTTTCGTCCAATCGTTTCAGGCTTTCTACTTATTCCCTGTTGTAACTAAATACCGCTGTAAGAACAGCTGAAGTCCTTTGTTGGAAATGTGTGATCGCAGTCTCTACAGATCTGGCTACGTTGGTTCTCTCTTGAATTTGCAATCTCCAGATTCCTTTTATTTTCCTAATTTGCGGGCTAATGGCAGTCAATTGGCGGCTCTGCCCACCATTTCCTACCCCCGGAGCTCGATCCCCTGGACTTGCTCAAGTTCGTGCGCAGCCCAGCCGCAGAGCCACGCGTTCGGCGGCGCGGCGCAGCCTTACCTCCCCGGCTCCGTTCCAATCAACATCAGCTCCAACGGCAACAAGGAATGCCTGGAAGACAACAATAAATATTACGCCCACGATGCGAGCTCCAAACAAGAGGAGAGATGCAGGCAAAGGCAATCTTTTGCAAATGACCCAACAGTTACTCACACAGCCAACTTAAAGCCTGTAAAGTACGACCACTCGAGCCTGCAGAGAAGTTTGCATGGTTCGGCTACTCTTTTTGAAGTGAATTCCTGCAATTCAAGCTTA
Organism: Pomatostomus ruficeps; assembly: GCA_013400735.1. Taxonomy (NCBI): domain Eukaryota; kingdom Metazoa; phylum Chordata; class Aves; order Passeriformes; family Timaliidae; genus Pomatostomus; species Pomatostomus ruficeps. The sequence continues at coordinate 24,762 of VYZT01029402.1, read as the reverse complement.
AAGGAGGACATCAAGAATCCCGTCAACTTGAACCTGACAGTTCAGCCCGCAGCAGTCCAGTCATGCCTCAGACCTCCAGTGCAGGATGGTATGCCTTAAATATCTCGCTTTAGTTAGAAGCGACCTAGCTATACGTTCTTTCTAAGAGATGCCTGTAATTACTTTGTAACCCTCCCTGTAACTCTTTCGGAGCGAAAATCGCTTAATCTGACTCGGAGGTTAGCCAGAAATTGTGCTGTCAGATGTGCGTTGCTCGATGTTCCGACCTAGTTTAGCTCTGTTATCTTGCGAGGTTTTTCGCATTTTCCTATGTTTGCATATCCAGACTTGATCCACTAAATTATCGACTTCTTTGTTGTAGGTTTGCCTTGGTGTCCCACCCAGGGGAGATCAAGAAAGAAAAGGAAACCATACACAAAACAACAAATTGCTGAATTGGAAAACGAGTTTCTCCTCAATGAGTTTATTAACCGACAGAAGAGGAAAGAACTATCAAACAGACTGAACTTAAGCGATCAGCAAGTTAAAATTTGGTTTCAGAACCGGAGGATGAAAAAGAAAAGAGTAGTAATGCGAGAGCAGGCTCTTTCTATGTACTAGAGCAGAGTTCTCCCGTTCCTGCATGAACTTGTGCCCGGAGTGTTCACCCCTAGAGTAGTGCGTACGCCTCAGTGAAACGCGGGGAGTGTGTGTTTTTACCACTTAAACCAAGTTCTCGAAACGCGTAGGATGCCTGCGTAAATAAGCAACGCTGAGTTCTTAGCCAAGATGAAGAAGACGAGCCGGACCAGCACTGAAACATGTATTACCAGCTTTTTACCTTTCTTTCTCCATTTATATAGATTTTTCTCCTGCATCTTACCCTCTCTTTCCCCTGAGAACAAGCGGTGCTAAACTAAGATCGATTTCTTTTATCTGTATGTAAACACCATTTTGCAGCAAAATAAAGGAATAACGCCTAGTAAAGACGTCAGCTCTGTGAGTCCCGGCTGCTCCCTTCATCTGCTGCCCTGCACGCCAGGGCGAGCCTGCGGCGCCGGCTTGTTTTGTGGTTTGGAGTAACCTGCTCAAGCAGCGATGGGGAAAGTGGTTAGCAAATAAACCTTTTTCTCTAGTCTTTTTTCTTCCTTTTCCACCCTCCCCTCCCCAGTCCCCGGAGCCGCAGATCCGACCGCAGCCCGGCGGAGAGCGCACGTGACACCGCGCAAGGCCCGCGCGTAACCTGAGCGCCGGCTCCGCTCGGCTCCGCTCCGCTGGCGGCGNAGCCGCCTCCGGGGCAGCGCGGCGTCCCGCTGCGGCGCAGGGGGCCGCGGAGCCGGGCGCCGGTGCCTCCCCAGGTGGCCGGGCCGGGCCCTGCCCTCCCAGCGCTCCTGACTTTGGCCTTGTCCAAGCGCTGCCCCAAACAAGAGAAAGGCAGCGGGCGGTGCCGGGGCCGAGGCCCAGTCTGGGGCGCGGCTGGGGGGAGGATGGGGTTCACGTGTCACCCCGAGGTGCTGCAGGCACAGGAGACAGGACACCACGGGGGTTTTGGTCGGATTGATTGTTTTGCCAGTAAGTCCCCATGGCCGTTGCTGCGTAGATTTTTATGAGGGAAAAGTGAGAACTGGTTCGGGGTTTTGCCCAGATATAAACCACAGAGGATAACCCAACCAGAGGGGCTGGTAGCGGTGTCTAAGCCGTTTGATCACTGTTTTGGGACAAGAATGAGATCGATTTTTCCCACATCTTGGTGACAGGCTTTCTCTGCCGAGAGCCACCGGCCTCTGCAACACCGGAGCAGTCAGACTGGCCAGAGCTCCAAGGCCTGAGAAAACTACACATTGCCCTAGTCTGATAACTCAGAATATATATTCCAAAAGAAAAATCTCACGGATTTTTAGGTCCGTATTAAAATGCTTCTTGGCTGCAGTTTCCACCTAAGTCTTCGTTTCTCAACGAAAGGCGTTTCCACGCCTCCCAACAGTAATAATAATAAGGCTGGCAGAGACTGCCTTCTTTCCTGGCATGTAAAGTAGGCTCAGCTATAGTTGTTCGTGGTGTATACAACAAGGCTGAACAACCACAAGGAACGGCACAAAACAGCTGCCTACTCACTTACACGGGGCTATAGCCTTCCCGAAGGCAATAACCCCATTATTTCATAAAGAGTCATATTCGAACTTCGGTCCTACTCACTCCTGTGCCTGCAAGTACTGCTCGCGAGGGCACGGTAGTCCAGATGATTTTGGAGATAAATCCCGGATTCCTCGGCGGGCAGAGATGTAGCCATTTTCCCGAAAGCTTGCTAGATCCCCAAATGTAACGCTCGGGTGGTGTTTCGGGGGGAGAAGGAAAACCAGCCCAAAGCGTTTGTAGCCGCTCTTACCGCACTGCCCAATGCAGACAAAACCCTACCTCGCTCATGACGGGGTGGCTGCCAGTAGGAAAGCGGGGACGAAGCCTCGCCGGGTGACATCTCCCCGGGGACAAAGGATGCACACCTAGCCATCTACAGCCAGAGGAACCACTCCTGGGTCCCTCCAAATCTTCGATACGTTCAGCCTCTGTGCTGGGAGTTGACGCATTGCGGACAATAAGGGTCTCTTCATCCAGTGGCATTCCCTAATTAAAAAAACTAGGAGCAGCCCCAATGATGCAAGCCAGGAGAAAAGCAAAAACCAGATAAAGCCCCTTTCTTACTATCTCCTGGAATACTACTCAGACGGCTACAGTCCATGAGAAATGGACGCCTTACGCTGCTCTTCCCTATCCTAGCCCTCCCCAGTAAAACTCGTCCCTTTATTACATGGGTGATGTGAAATCCGAAGAGGAATCTCGGGTGAAAAGATGTGAGAGGCAATATATTATTTATTAAACGCATCTGATCCACGATGATGGCTTATTGTGAAGCTCCTAGTTTAAGTCGCCTATGGAAAGAGAAAAGACAGAGGAGGTAGGATCTAAATTGCGCTTTGTCGAGAAAGTCTGTGTGTTATGTATCTCTGTATGTGCCTGTGTATCTGTAGATGCCCTTACCTCAGCAGTGCCAGTTGTGTATAACCGTGTGCACACACAGACGTCCGTGTTTGTGGGCTCGCACTGTGCATAGACATATCGGCGGTGGAAAATGGTGCATGATTTCACTCGTGCCCATATTCCAGGTTCCATCCTTTCCTCTGAAGCAGTGGGCGAGGACATGGTTCGGGCGTGGGGAGGCACACACACGCGTGGCAGAGCTGTAGAAGCGGGGCGCACTCTGCCTGTGCACACCCACCCGAGCTATCCCCTGGGCACAAGTGTGCATAAGCGTGTGCGACACGCCGGGTGGGTGTGCAGGAGATGCCCCCGAGTGAGGTGGAGGTACTCCACGCCCTTCGACTGGATTATTTCGGGTGTCTTATCAGGTACCCCCCGTGCTGGCTTTGCGGGTATATGCGGGGCGGAATGGAGTAGTGGGCACCCGCTTGCTGCGCCCATGTCCGCGTCCCTCCGCAGCATGCAGGCGATGGTCCATCCCTTTATTTACTCAAACACAAACATCTTTGCATTTCCACCGCAGCCGAAACATGATAAAGCCCTGCCGAGGAGGCACTTCATTCCTCCTCGTTTGATAAGGCTGCAAAACGTAACTCGGCTTGTTGGGAATGGCTCTGGATGCTTTTGTGCTTCCTCAAAGAGCATAAATAATTAAAGTTTGGCAGAGAGGAAAAGCTTTCTTGCAGAACTGTAGTGGCAATAAATGAAATGACTCAGAATCTCTTCTCCAGTCGGTTTTTACGAGAGCTGCCAGACAGTGTCTGTTCACGTTCTCCAGATACTAGGGGCGCCATAACAAAGTTAAGGTCAAGTTAGTGTCTTATCTTGGGTGGCACAAAAATGCCGCATCTTCTCCAGCCGGACCGGGTATATTTTTAAGCCCAAACGTTACACAAGTCGCCTTAATTTCCACGGAGAGCATTTGGAAATGTCTCTTGGACCTGAATACTTGGTGATTCCAGGCAACGATTGCAGATGTGTCAAGACGCCTAACGGTAAAGTATTCGCCTGACTGTGTACATGATGTGCATTTATGTTTCGATGCTATTTAATCGCGTAAAGGAACAAGAAAAAAAAGAGGGGGGCAGTGGGGGGCTGTGATGGTGTTGTTATTGTAATGTTCAGAGCTGGGCTAGGACCGACTCCCGGGTGAAAAAAGCTCTGGCAGGCGGGGACCCCCAGCTCTGTCTTGTTTCAAACGGGGTCTTTGCTGTGATACTGGTCTCACATTTCCTAAATTAGATCGCTTCTTAAAGGACTGTTTCCTAAAAGGGCTTTCGTACTAACAAATCGTCGCCATGTCTTTGAACTTGAATTAGTTGAAACTGGTTGGCTTCTGCCAGAATTTAATTGATGTTAGGCTTGTTGCATCGAAAAAAAGGTGAAGGATACTGGCTATGGCGTAATTAGTTGTTTGAATGGTAAAGAAAATGAAGCTCCATAGGTTTCCAGAACCATCTCTCCCGACGAGATAGGCGATCAGAAACCTTCTGTGGGGGCACAATCCAAACGGAGCCCTGCCCTGCTTTGCTGCAAAGTCCAGGGTAATTAGTGACACAGGAGCCATTTTAACAGCGCAGACATCATTTTTGGGAGGCTGTTTTTTCTGTTGCAGCGTAATCGAGGGGGCTCGAAAGCCGATTAAGGGAGGGAATGGTGGTTCTGTGCTTTGATTTCTAGTGATAACTTGCAACTTGCGAGAGTCTATCTGCTGGGAGCAATGCATGGCGTTTGAGGTATTTTGCAAGTGAAGCACCAAGGCAAAAAAAAAAAAAAGGTATAAAACCCCCCTAACCCCCCCAACAACTGTACGAAGAAAAGAGAAAAGATACGAAAGAGGAGGGGGATGGGGGGGGGGGGTTAGGAATGAGCTCCATAATAACTGCCTGGCTTTGGTCTTTTTATTTTTATAAAAGGCAATCTGGGCTGCGGCATGGAAACCCCTTGGGCTGCCCTCGACAGCTCTGGGGAGCCAGGGGATGCAGGAGGGGCCATGCCGGTGTCGGTGGCGGCGGGGCGGGGGGCAGAGTGCGGGGCGCAGCCCGGGCTGCGGGGCTCCCGCCCCTGGAGCTTCTCCGCATCGCGCAGCCGGGGACGAGCAGGAGGCGCCTGTCGCAGCCAAGCCGAATCCTGGGCAGGCACGGCGGCCTTGAGGAGCCGGGGAGCCCACGGGCCTTCTCCCCGCTTGCCTGGAGCGCTGTGGGGCCGGTTCCCCACCTGCCGGGCTCTCCGCTTGCTGTGGGACCTGGAGGCTGCCTTTGTGGAGGTGATGTGGGGCCTGTCGACTTGCCGGAGCCTCCGCCCGGGGATTGCCGGGGTGTCCAGAGGCGGCCGTGCTCGGCTTGGGGAGCTCGCCCGGATTTCGGGGTTAATTGGAGAGCGACATGTGGTGGAGCTAACCTGGCTATGCTGTACAGTGGCGGAAAAAACCCATTCCCATAGAGAGCTGGCAAATGTTTCTGGAATGAGGAATTGGTCGAGCATAGGGCTATTGCTGGCGTGTATTATTTATTCTCCTCTCTTTTCTGCCTTTGCGGCCCTGTTTGTGCTTGTCTATATAAAATCATATTTCAAGGAAAAAAGGAAAATTGGCAAAAATGAGCCCTCGAAGGCAGGGCGGGAGTGGGGCTGGCGGCTGCTGTGCGCGTTGCCTGCTCCCAAGTCTTGCTTTTCCCTTCCAATGAAAATGAACATTTTGGTGGGAGCTGGAGGCAGGGGAACAGAGGTCACTTTGTCTGCTGCTCTGCTTCCCAAGGAAACCGTGCTTGGTGGACTTCTTTTCCTGCCATAGCCATTTGCCTTACAGAGAGCCCGAAAGTATCTCCCTTTCATAAATCCGGCTGCTGAGAGATGTTCTGTTTGCGTATTTCTCATTTCAGTTTGGCGCCCTGACACAAGTGCGCAGTGTTTGGGCTTATAAACGAGGGAAAACGAGGTGATCGAAACTCAGGCTTTGAATTTCGTGACCGGTTTTGATGCCAGCTGTGGATTGCAGGAGCCGGGCGGGCAGATCCGGTCCTACACTCGAATGTGTGAATGGGACTTGGCTTTCCTGAGTGAACTATCACCCACCCGCTCATCATATGCTTGAGCTGCGGCCGGAGAGTATCGCTCCCTCTAAGGAGGAAGCGATTACGTTTCCGAGCCGGGGTTGCCCGTCCGTGAGCCCCCAGCCTTCGCTCCGGGGGCTGCCTTTCCCGGCGGTGGCAGTGCTCCCCCCTCGCTGCCCGGGGAGGCCGGGCGGAGATGCGGGCGGGGGGCTGCGCGCCGTGGGGCTCTGCGCCGGGCTCCGGCGGTGGGCAGGCGCCTGCCCGGGCGGCGCGGCCCCAGGTGATCCACCGCACAACCTACGTGTATCTCACATCGCCTGGTGAAAGGATGAGACTTAAAACCGGCTATATTTGTACAAACGGCGCGCTCGCCTCCCCGTGTTGGGAGGGCTCTTTGGAGAGATCTTAGGAGCCTTTCCGAGGGGCTGATATAGATATAAGGACATTTCTACATCGCGTCACGTGACATAATTACCACTAGAATCAATCAAGATGAATTGCACGTCAGCACACGGTGGGGATTTTTTCTTAGTTGATCCTGTCCAAACCCTCTTGTGCAATAGATGGATCTTGTTCAATGCATTGAAGCCTCCTGGTTGCTTGCAATCGCAAAAAGGAAGACATGACTGAGTTTGACGATTGCAGTCACGGCACATCCAATATGTATCTGCCAGGGTGCGCTTATTACGTCTCACCCTCAGATTTCTCGACGAAACCCTCTTTTTTGTCTCAATCGTCGTCCTGTCAAATGACTTTTCCTTATTCTTCTAATTTACCTCATGTTCAACCTGTGCGCGAAGTAGCATTCAGGGAATACGGATTAGAGCGCAGCAAATGGCAGTATAGGGGCAGTTATGCTCCTTATTACTCAGCTGAAGAGGTGATGCACAGAGACTTTCTGCAGCCTGCGAACAGAAGGACGGAAATGTTGTTCAAAACGGACCCTGTCTGCGGCCACCACGGACCGTCTCCTGCCGCCTCCAACTTCTACAGCTCGGTGGGGAGGAACGGCATCCTGCCGCAAGGCTTCGACCAGTTTTACGAGACAGCCCCCGGACCCCCGTACCAGCAGCACGCCGAGAGCGAGGGGGACGCGGAGAAGGGCGACTTGAAAGCCCAAAACAGCACTTGCAGTAAAACACCTTCCAGCCAGGAGAAGAAAGTGACACCAGCAAACAGCGCCGATTCCCCTTCTGGTGAGGCTGTTGCAGAGAAGAGCAACAGTTCAGGTAGGTATCAGTAGTAAATTGGGGGCAAGAGTACAAGGCCAACACTTTGTCAAGCCGCATTTTATGTGCAATTTTATAAGCATCCAAAGGATTTTATATATCCTATAAGATTTCCTTTACCGTTGTAAAGCGTGTTTACGATAGGAAACCAATTTAGGTGGGCTTAAGGTATTCTTGGAAGAGGATATTAATTGTTATTAAATTGTTGATTTGTCGGGGGGAGACGGAGAGATTTCACAGGTAGTGCTCAGAGCTGCCTTCGGTTTAGAGCTTAAGATCTTCGCTTGTTTGGGGCGGGGGGTGTGTGTGAGAGGAGTTTGAGAAACTTGGAATTTTTCCAGCCCATTTAAATATCTCTCTGTATTGCTCGAAGAGCTCTCTTTTAAGGAGAAGTTGGGAAATATTAGCTTTTTTTGCTAAGTCACCCGGAGATTATAAGAGTCAGGAATATTTTTTGAAGTGCTAGAGAGCTGCTTTCCAGGCAATGGGATATTATCAAAATCCCTGATCTAATCCTAGCTGAGTATGTTCGTAGCAAGAGTGTAAATCACTTTCTTCTCTCTTGAATTTCAGCAATTCCCCAGCGATCAAGGAAAAAGAGGTGCCCCTATACCAAATACCAGATTAGAGAACTGGAACGGGAATTTTTCTTCAACGTGTACATAAACAAAGAGAAGAGACTGCAGCTGTCCAGAATGCTCAACCTCACTGACCGGCAAGTTAAAATCTGGTTCCAGAATCGAAGAATGAAAGAAAAGAAACTGAACAGAGATCGACTCCAATATTTCACTGGGAATCCCTTCCAGCACCAAGGCAAAAAAAAAAGAAAAAAGAAAAAAAAGAAAAAATTAAAAAGAAAAAGAGAGCAAGACAATAGGAAGAAAGAAGAAAAACAAAGAATATCTCGGTCTCTCTGACCTACCATTTGAATGCAAAGGTTAATTTGTTTACTTGACACATCCACCCTGCGGAACTCAAAGTTTCATTTTCATGTGCAACTCCCACACTGAATGGCCACTGGAGATTTCGGGGCTTGGCGGAGCAGATTCCTGATAAGGGGAAACTAGGGTAAATCCAGCTGTCCACTCTCGAGTGTTTTTCGCCAAAGGTGCTTTTTTTCCTCTCCCACAGTACCAGCAATGGACCTGCAGTGTGTCTGGTAGTTGTTGCTTACAATTCATTGAGTTCGGGGGGGATCTGTTGTTGCTTTTGAGCTAGGATAACACTTTCCTCCCTTTAAGTGAATGCGGTTTATTTAAGAGATGGTAAATGTACGCTCGCTATATATAAAATATATATATATATGTTTCTATTGTCATCCAAAAGCATGGGCCACTGTCTTTTTCATGTGAATAAATGGTTTCTAGTAAAGTTAAGGTTATAACTGCCGTGCACTCTATGGATTTCCATCTCCGAAGGATCCTAGCATTTTCCGGGCTAGAGCCAAGTTCAGTTAAATAATAACGTGAGGAAGCCTAGTAGGTTAATTAAAATGCATTTTAATTAAGTAATAGTTCAGATGCCTAACTCTCCCTTTGTAGGTACGCGTACCTTCCCCGTTCGCTGTGAGACAGAGCCAACATGGCTGTCTGCAGACCATCATTTCTGATGGTTCTACCATTTCTATAAACAACGAAAAAGGCTTTTTGTTTAACTGATCAGGCTCTAAATAAGCCCAGAATCCCCAACGCCAATGACTGTTTACTTATTAGTGAAGGGCAAGGCAGAAAGAACGAGGGCTCCGAGAGTAAGACAAGAGGGAGCTCTAAACAAGTGGCACTAGTCGGGGGAAAAAAAAAAGGAAAAAAAAAAAAAAAGAAAATAAAAGAACACCCAAAAAGAAAACCACAAAACCACCCCCAACACTTTTGGAAGCAGAGGGGTGGTTCTCTTAAATCTGATTGCCGGGCAGGGCAAGTGGAGCACGGCGCTGGTGGGAGCTGAGCTCGGCGCGCTGCCGGCCGCGGCGGGCCCCGCCGGGGGCCGGCACCCGGAGGAGATCCGCTCCGCTCCTCGCCGCTTTATCTTGCGTGACCTGGCTGGGCTGTTTACAAAACCTTGAACTGTCTAGACAACACCATAAAACCCGAGGTTCTAAACAACTTAATTGGGTTATATTATACACCTTCTGGTGGGTGAAAAAGAGATTTCCGCAATGAGCAATAAAGGCGACGAGTGAGAAAAGAATTTGCCTTTTTTGAATAGGACGAAGTGTCTCTTGCTACTCTCGCAGGCAGGGAAGGCAAATGTGCCAACTAAGTCAGGAAAAGACCGAGAATTCAAAAAATAGAGAAATAGAAGAGGAGGGAGGCATGACTAAAAAAAATTTTTTTAAACACTTTAGCAAGAAAAACATAAGTGTATGCCTTTGAACTTCCAAAATGTCAAGGTCATCACCTTTAACCTTTCTGAATAATTAGGCGCCTTAAGGTTCCTCTGTTATTTTCAACCACCACCCACTCTCTCTCTATCTCACTCTCTCCCTCCCTCCCTCACTCTCTCTCACACACACGCACAGCCACACACACACTTTTTACCGCATTGCTGGCCATATTAGCAAATGCATCATAACGCAAAGAAAATCCCGGCTGGGTCGAGGTGAGCTCTCGGCGTCGTGCAGTGAGCGTGCCCTGCTCCAGACCCTGCCAGCTGGAGCACAGGGGGCTCTTCACTTCGCTCTCTTTCTCTTCCGCGCCCTGGGAATTCGGCCCAAAATCTTAAATTTTTTCTTTTTTTCTTTTCTTTTTTTCTTTTTTTCTTTTTTTCTTTTTTTAGCTGATAATAAAAAGAGGGGGCTTGCTTAGAAGAAATTTTTTTTAAAAAGAGTAGGAAATGTCTCGTAATTTAGGGAGAAAGACGATATTTCTATGCAGTTTCCCCACAAAGCCCATTAATTAGAAAAGCGCGAAGTCGCAGGGAATTCCTCACAGCACTTTGCCTGAGCTTATACCAAAATTCTCGCGTGTCTCCCGATCCTTAATCCACAGGGCGAGAACGAGTCGTTTGGTTTTCTGTTCCCTGCAGTGCTTTAACAGTTTATCTCAGCGTATTAATGCGCCTTCAAAAGGCTAAGGCGCCGCAGAAGCGGGTCGCGGAAATGGGAACACTGCAGCACTAATCTTGCATAAACGCTCAGTGATAGTGGTGTTAAGCTTCTATTTAAAAAGAAAGGAAGAAACCCATGACTGAGAGCAAATTGAGTTGAGGAGAAAGACCTGGAGAGGAGAAAATTCCCGGTGTTTGGCGGGCAGCGGCCACACGAGGGCGCGCCCAGGCGCTGCAATGCCGCAGCCTCTGGTGCTCCAGTCTCTTTTCCCCCCTAATAATAATTCCACTGCTAATAAAATATCTAATATACAAGTAACGATAAGATTTCAGGGCCTTCCAAATGAGAAAATAAAGCATCAAAAAGATTTATTAAACAAATAACCCATAACCGTGACGTGCTGGAGAAATATGCCACTTTAAAAGAATTTTTTTTGGTCGTAATCTTTTATAATGCGTCCGAGCTTTAAAAAAAAAAATCCCATAATTTTAAGAAAGAAAAAAAAAAATCAAACCCCAAAGATATTCAGAATTCGTTCCCTAGAACGAAAATCTATCTACTCCTTTAAGCACAGCCTTAACGCGGGTGGAACAAAAGTAATATAAAAAACATGCATTTCCACAATTTATCTTCAATTCTTAATCGAGGATGTTCTTGAATAAACCTCTAGGTACTGAAAACATAATGTTAAAAACGTATTTTATTTAAAGGCGAGATTAATGTTAGCTCCTGAGAGTGCTTATTTTTTAAAAGAAAGACAGAGAGACTAAAGAGAAAAGAAGATATTTTTAATATCCTAACATCACCTTGCCAAGGCATTGCTGAACGAAGTCCCTCTCTTTAAAAGTGCTATGGAGATCTATTAAAATGAAAGTAGAGATTACAGAATTAAAGTGAATCTTATGAATTTCCTGGACCTTCTCCAGCAACCGAACATGTTCTGTCTTTCTGAGATTTTTTTGTTGTTCCTGTTGTTGTTTTGTTCTATTTTTTTCCCTTCCAGTGTGCACTTCTGGTCAGAACCTGAGGAAATAAAGGGTTTCGCTGCTTTCTGCTTATTTGCAGAATTCATCGAAATCTATTTCCTGTTGGCTTAGCCATATTCCGCATTTTTTAAAGCCCAGTCTCTCGTGAACGCATTTGTTGGCACTTTGTCTGCTGGATTGTTGGTGTGTGGTTTATTTTTTTTTTTTTTTTTAGAAGTTCATTGTTAACACTTTCCTAGAAATAGCCTTTCCGTCGGTAATAAAATGGCATTGTACAATCCAAAATCCTTGGGATCCCTGACGCCAGAGGTAGCCCTTGCAGGCAGAGCCGTATCCCGGAGGAAAATGCCCTGGTCTCTCGGTGGACATACACTTTCCGAGGGGGAAATGTTTAGCGAAGTTTTTGTGTTTGTTTTTCTTGGCATCAGAGTGCTCCTTGCGAGAGCCCACACCAACCCAAGCCCATTAGGCTTCATACGAGGTGCTTCAATACCTCACAATTACAGTGAGGCCGAACTCAGCGAATGCGAACGGGTGATGGGAGCCAGGGTGTTCTGTTGTTTTTGAAAAATTGTATCTATACACCAAAACACGGAAATGCAGCTTTCTTCTTTTTTTGAACCATTGTGTAAATGTGATGATTCCCTGCAAGTCTGTAACCTCTCCAATTTTTCCTTTTTACCCCTTTCTCAGTTAAATTCCTTTAGACAGAAAAGGTTGGGAGCTATTTCCAAATGTCTTTGGGCTTATCCTTTACTTAGAACGAAAAGGGCGTTTGCTTATTTTCCGATTAAAATATACATACGGCAGGAGTCCGCCGAAAGATAAATGTGCAGCACAAATACCGAGGCTGAAGGCTGCACTGGCCACCAATATACCCGCTAAAATCTCATCACACTCATGCGTTTTTGTGTCCACAGAAATATGGAAATACAATAGGAAAAGGGCTGGGGCTTTGGGCGAAGCTGAGTATACGGCCAGTGCTACTGTGCGATCTTTACTCTCAGAAATAACACCTTTGAAGAAAAAAACAGCGTGTTATTTTGTTTATTTCATAGACTTTCATATTTAGGAAAAGGCGTAATGTCATCAGTATGTCGTGTCTGTCTCCTAACCTCAGTCAAAAAAAATCTAGAGAATCTGAGCCCTCAGCACAGACGCCAACTCTTTCTATGAAAATATGGCACATAGAAATCTGGGCAACGTGACAGTTGCTTTATTAAAAGAAGAAAGGACACAATATCGTAGCCAATTTTTTTTTCTTAAATAAAACTGTTCTTCAATATCCCTGCAATATAACAGCGTGGCATAAAATATACAGTCTGCGCGTTTAAAGACACCCTAAATAAAACGCTGAAATCGAGTAAATCAAAGGAAATTTACTAAAAGCTTCCTGGATTCCAGCCTATTTTTAAAATAAGACATTTCTCGCAATACCTTTGTTACTGAAGGCATCTGCAAAATATCTCGTTTCTTTCGTATCCCTCTCCCATCCCCCTCACATAATGAGACACAAACAGAGCAAATTGCAACTATGAGAATGCTCGGCACAGCCGAGACAAAAACATAATCATATCACCAGTAATAAGGTTCAGGGAGATAAGGCAGTGAAAATTAAGCCCTGCTGCCATGTCTGGTAACATCCAGTTTTTAGCCCTGACATTTGCTAGAGGAGAAAACTGTAATGTCCACCTATGCTTTATTACAAACAGTAATTTACATCTGCATGGACCCATTGGTTGGGGCATTCTTTCACCCTCGTTCGGAAAAATATGGGGCTCTGAGAGCAAAACCTTTATATTAATGTAGATTGTATATCTCATTTATTGCACAATATTGATTTATTTATTAATGTTAATTACTTTATTCCATTTTAATATGATTTAAAACAATAGTGACATTAAATGCCCAGAGCCTAAGTCCCCAGTTCCCCAGTGGCTCTCGCATGTTTATTCAACTTCTATTTACATCAAACTTAAACTTTCTACTGTTCATTTCCAACAAAAAATTGCTGCCCGTTTTTAAATCCCTCATGATTTACCGTGAGCGAAAGGTCTTATGGAGCCGTTTGCCAGTCCTGAACGCAAAATTTAAATTATTATAATCACAACAGTCATCTGAGTTTCCGTGTAGTGACATGCATGAAATTAATATTTTCAATTACAAAAAATCAAAGAGCCCTCATGTCTAATCAGGAGCCCAGAATTCAGCTTCTCCAGCAGCAGCAGTAGCAACAGCAGCAGCAGCAGCGAGGCCGGCGTGGAAAGCAGCTCAGCATTTGCTTATTGTTTTAACTTTACTGTTGGGCTAAACCCGCCACAAACCTCTGGGCTGATACTTCAGCTGGGATATTTCTGGGACCCCTTTTTTTACAGTGTAAATAAAGATTATGAAAGAACCATTTGATGGGCATAAAATTCCTGATTAGATTTAATAGTCAAGTCTTAAACTGCGTCAAGAAAAATAGTATTTTGTTTCTTTAAACTCTGTGGGTTGTCCAGGCTGTTGTTGAAGAGGAGGAAATTGCTAGAAGGTGAGGGGGGGGACGCGGCGCTCGATGGGAGCGTCGTGGGCTCCGCCGCGGCTTCTTTCCCGGCGCAGGCGAGTCTTAGCCATGGCTCTGATCATGATCTTACGTGGCCAGCGCGCCGCAGCGCCCGCCGCTCGGCTCAGCCCGCGGCGCCGGCCAAGCGTGCCCGGGGAGGGCAGGGGCTGCGCCAGGCGCAGGGGATGCTGCCGAAAGAGCCTGCGAGCTGCGAATATTGCGAAGGTAATATTTAAACTCTCCGGCAACCCAGGAGCTGGAGACTGCAGCTATAAAAGACACTGGCTCTTAACCTGACAATGATGTTGTATTTGAACAGCTGCGATAAGGTTTTAAAAGGTCTGTCTCATTGCCACCGCGAAATTTTAAATAGGGTTATTGTTTCCAGCAGTGTAAAGTGTACGGTAAAGTACAAAAACATCCAAATGCCAGGAAACAGAGGAAAATTCAAACCCACGCTGGTGGAAAACGCATGTTTGTAAGCGTGCGAAAAACGCATTTAAATTTTTTTTAATCCTTTCACGTGCTGTCTGCTCTTGGGGATCTGAAGGGGTGTTTTGATGGTAGAAAGGCCCAAAAGAAACAGGCGAATGAATCCAAAACAAAATTATCAACAAGTTCACTTTGTGTGGATGAGGGTCCTTGACAACATTAGTCCCAGATAAGAAACACTTCAGTCTGAGAATAATTAAAAAAAAAAAAAAGAAATAAAAAGAAAAAAGAGAGCCAGAGAGAAAGGAAAGTAAAACGATAAAGAGTAATAAATAGTTTCTACTGCCACTATTTAAAATGTAGTAGCTGCGGGTGCAAATACGGGTAAGAAGTGGGAGGAAAAACAATAAAACACGTTTAAAATGTTGAGACGGAAAACCCTGATCTGCCATGTAGACAGTCACTGTTGCCTTCTGTTGGTCGCTTTCTTTGTTGTTTGTTTATTTTATAATACAGATGCATTTATCATTCCTACAAAAAAAAAAAAAAAAGAGGGAAAAAGTTGCTTAAAGGAGTTAAAAGACTTTCAGTGAGGATAGGACTTTATGTTTTTTAATGAGCAATACTACAGAAGGAGAAATTACCTTTTTTGATGCTTTCGGTTTCCAGGGCAAATGAAAAACCCACTTTTTCTTTTTTTTCTTTTTTTTTTTTTTTTCCCCCCAGGCGGTCGGGAGAGAGCATTGTAAAATAATTTTAGGAATGTAGCCTCCCTATAAAATTCGAGTTATGACAAAAGTCCACCTTTTAATATTTGACGATTTGTGTTAAAACAAAAATTGACCTTCTCGGTTAGCAGCTAGGGAAAAAATCAATAGTATAATTTTCAATAATTCATAACGCGAACGCCATTATGCTAAATCTTAACTATTAATCTTATCCTTTACAAAGTCTCGATTGATTTGTTAATAAAATATCTTCCCGTGCGCAGCAACAGAGGGTATAACTCTTGAAAAAGCTTCAGAAGCAAGAAAATTACCGAGTAGCCCGAGAATGTAGATGAGGGTTTTATTGATCGCCCCTGATTCTCCTTAATACGCATTAATAAATCCCGCAACCTTTTGTCCCCGCACTTGTCAGCAGCGAGGCTTTTACAGGAGCCATGGCGGGCAGGCGCGGTTTTGC
This sequence comes from Pomatostomus ruficeps, assembly GCA_013400735.1. Classification (NCBI taxonomy): domain Eukaryota; kingdom Metazoa; phylum Chordata; class Aves; order Passeriformes; family Timaliidae; genus Pomatostomus; species Pomatostomus ruficeps. Next base: position 9,274 of record VYZT01029402.1, on the reverse strand, counting down.
GCCCGCCGCGCCGCCCCGGGGTTCCGCGGGCGCGGAGGTTG
>VYZT01029401.1:0-45558 GCA_013400735.1 Pomatostomus ruficeps | reverse complement strand
AGCATCATCCTGTGCTGAACCATTCATAGAGTGCCAACCTGCTATTTGTTCGTGTCGTCCTCGAACCAGCTTTTTATTTGCTTTGAATAGAAACTCATGACTGCAATACCATATTTTCAACAAAAAAATTACAAAGTTTTCTAGGTTTAGGCTGCCACTTTGGAGAAAATATATTATCATTCCTTCAGGCTCAAATTTCTGCATAAGTTTCTTTCCATGGTTGAACAGGAATAGTGATTATTCAAAAGACTGTGGAGGCTAGAAATATTTTCTTTTATTCTACAAGATAATAGGTAAAAGCATTTCTGAAACACATGAATGCTTTAAAGACAAATTCTGGAAATGGGCATTCTGATATTCTTGCTTGCACCCAAGTTTAAAAATGATTGTAAACTGTCCTGCCAGAGTTCTGAGATTATTGGATGAGGTGAAAAAAAAGAAAAGTGTTTTGCCTGCCCAAAGTCATTGTACATGCAAGTTGTGGGTCTGTGTAATATTAAATTCCACCGTGGCATATTTTATTCTGCTAATACTGTTCCTCTACTTTCATACAGTCTCAATTCATACTTCCTCCTAATTCTTTCCTGGTATCCTCAAAATTTCTCTCATCTGACTGAATACCGTTTCTTAAGTGCTTCCTATCTCTCCTTTGAATTTTGTATTTACTGGGGGAGAGTGGGGTTTCAAATGTTTGCTTAGCTCTGAAAATACGGCATTGCAAGTTGCAGTTCACCCAGCTGTGCATCATTACATTGTGACTAAGACACATCTGTGTTCCAGTTGATATTCTGATGTTGTTGCATTTAATTTTTAAGCTTAATACTGTTAACAAAGTTTGAGCTTCACTGAGAAATATTTCTGAAGTGCTTGATGATACTGCATGTTTTTAAAATTCATTCAATAGAATTAAACAGCTATATTATAAAATACTCAGATTCAATAATACTAAAAATCCTCTTGAATTGCCCTGGATTAGTTGTGTTCAAGGATTAATGTGATAAATTTCTATATAGGGTCTTTTATTCTTGTTCACATCAAGTATTACTTTCATTTAGTATCAGAAATGGCCGAAGTAACAAGAAAACAACCTCTGTAAACCACACTCCTTTTTGGGACTCAAGTTGGCATTAATTTTAATTTCTTGAAATGAGTCTCTTTTGAGCATCATGCTGTTCAGCAGCACTGGAATAAGTGGTGCAGAATTAATACAAGGCTCTATTTGTACAGTATTGCCAAATGAGAAATGTTGGAAACTTGCAGGCAGCCTTGTTCTGTGAGTTCTGCCCAACTGTGTACATCATGCAAGTCCTGGTGTGTTTTTTGACTAGTGTCCAATTCCTGATGTGTTATTCCGTGCTGGCTAGTTCCCAAGCTTTCAGTTTTCCCGTGACTTAGTGAGAGTGCTGGTCTACTAATGGTGTTAACGTTGTTATCAATATCAAGACACTGAATCTTTTCTTTCTTGGTTTCTGATTTCTCAGACTGTTTCAAAAGCTTTCTGATGAGCAAGGGTAAGTTTTATAAAAGCTTGGAAGATCATAATGCACTTTTTTGGCCTCTTTTCATCTTTATGCATGCACAGTAGCTAAAAACTCATGCTGTAAACTTGTGCATGATGCTTTGTTGTTCTGTTCTTTGCAATTTATGTAATGAATGTAAGAGATAAAAGCTACGCATGGCAAAAGTTCTCTGTGCTGTCTCGTGTATTCAAGTTATGGTTATCAGGCACTTTGAAAATCAGCTCTAATGTTTTATTCCTGCTGAAGCGAGAAATTTGTTGTTCTGTATTTAAATTAGGCTTTAAAACATTCAAAAGTGTAAAGGAATATTAACAAATACTTTATTTTGAAGGCTGTACAGCTAGAATCTGAAAATAATTAACAGCAGTGGTATTTATCATGGGATTGGTGAATGGTCTGGGGTTATTTTATATCCTCCAGCTTATTGAATACTCAGTGGTAAACTTACTGATTTGTGTCATGGGAACTTAGATGTTGTTCATGATGAACTGCGACTCAAAGAGAAATAATTTTTCCACTTATTGTGTGATGGCATGTTAACTATTTGGGAATGCATGGTGTTCTAATGTTTGTTTTTAATGTAAATGTATTTATTTATTTGCTTCTCTATTTTTACCCTGAGGCAAACTTGGTAAATGATTAAGCACTTCCAGAAGAAGTGTGAAATGTTTCAGAACAAGTTAGGTGCTAGGAGAGGGAGACTCAGAAGACTCGAGTCACTAGTTAGGTTTTTCCGTTTAGACTGAAATTAAAACTCAGATCCTATTTCATGGTATCAATATACCTGTACTTAGGTTATATTTTATTTAGGTCTAGATTTTCCTGTTTTGCTGCAGGCAGATACAGTAACTCAAGAGAAAGAAGTGGCAACTTACAGTTATGTAAGTTTTCTTGAACTCATCTAGAACAAATTTGATACAACCCTCATGTAGAGTTTGGTTACCCCAAAACAGTTCTCATCGTGATATAACTTAAGCATAAAAAGTGAGGAAAAGAACTGTACAAAAAAAGAGTTTCTGCAATAGCAATGGTGAGTTTTGCTAAATTTGGCATTCTTCTCATTCAGAAAATAGACAAGCAAACAGTAATGAGTTAATCCCCAAGCCTTTATTTCTAGAGGCTAGAGGCCAAAGTCTTATGTTAACAATGAAAGTGAGTTCAGCCTCTTGGGAGGAAGTGAGAGTCTGGTTTGTTAGTTCAGAGATCTCTTGGAATGCAACAGATTAGAGCAAGGCTCTCTACTGAATCTGTTTTAGTTTTAATCTGTTTTTCCGTCGTATCAGAGAAGTGCCACATTTTCATGTCCTGTTAAAACTTAGTTACATCCCTCTCTCACTCATACTTTGGATAAACAAAAACAAATATACTTTTGAATACTAAGAAACAAAAAAAACCCCCAAGCCCCAGAAACCTGGCTTTCCTTTTTTATTACAGCATTGAACCTTATGATGAAACACCTGCTTTTTGCCTACTGTCTCAGAGGTTTGTGGTCAGATCTCATCAGGAGTCTTGTCCCGTATCTAAACTAAATGTCCTGTTATGTTTATCACTGTAGTGTGAAAGAATAAAGGAAAAAATAGTAGGGGCGGGGCGGAGCATGAAAGGTGAGCTTTGAGGAATTTAGGTTAAAGGGAACTAGTGAATAGGAGTTCCTGGTGGAAATTGTAGCCATGTTGAAGAAGTTAGCTGGAAGATGGCTGTGTTAGCCATCCCATCTTGGATGGAAAGCATCTGGGAGGCTTGGGGAGGACCAGCATAGGCTAGTGGGGCCTGTGACATCCATGAGCCAAGCATTTAGCAGTGAGTGACTCTTAATCTTTTGGAAACATACATCAATAACTGATTTGATTTTATGATTAGCCTAAGGAAGGAAAGAACAGGAGGTGATACTGGGGCTGTTACAGGAGAGAAGTCAAAGGATGGGAATTTGGATTTGGGTATAGGGGATGACTTTTGGGTCAAAGAAAGAAACAAGATCAATAAAGAGAATAACAAGTTTAAACAGAAGTAGCAGTGCTCTATGAGGAACTCAATGTGAATGATCTGGTGGAGATGTATAGAGCTGTTTATTCCCTTAACTTGATTTTATTTGCTCAAATATCCAACTAATGACTTGAGTACTGGCACTAGAGCACATCCCAGTCTTGCACATTCAGCTTCCCATGTGTTTCCTGCTCCATTCAAAATAACACTCATGAGCATTCAGTTGTACTAATATAAATCTCTCTCTCTCTCCGAAGGTTTCACTTGTGTAAATGAGGGCTAGGATGTTGTAAAGCTGAGTACTCTCTTCCCTTTCTAGGAGTAAATCTTTGAACGATGTCAGTGCAGAGGAGCTGCAGACAATGCGCAAAATCCGTTATGAAGAGCTGCAGAAGATAAAAGAGCAGTTACAAGAACAAGATCTAAAGTGGCAAGAAGTAAGGACTCCTTTTCACCTCTCCTTGTGCGTCCTGCTTGAAGGGCTGGGTGTGTCACTTGCCTTCAGTGTCCCTAGTAAACAAGCTGTGGCATGTGTGCAGTAATTCATGGGGCTGTGTTCTAAAACAATTTGTCTCATGCAGCTGCTAGAGTTTTTGGGGATGCCTGTTTAATGCTGAACTGAAATTATTTTAAATACCATCTTAAGTTTCTGATTCATGCTTCGGGATAAGACTTGTATGTTTTGTAATAAAGCCTTCAGGTTTGATTTCTGTGGACATAAAGAAAAGTTAGGGCATAGTTTCTTGTGTTATCTGAAATTTTTTAATACTTTTTTAGAGAAATGATTGGAATGTCTGAGTATTTGATCCTCTGGGGGACAGGGGAAGAAATAATACTTGTGCAAATTCTTGAGGCTTCTATGCCTTAATTCTGTCTTAAATCCAGCTTGTAAAGTGTATGGTAGCTTTGCACAACATCATAAGCATAGCTGAAGACCTTTCAATTTATTAAAATCTCTGCTTGACAATGAGTATCAACAAGAAGCTGAAATTAAGAACAAAGCACCAAACAAGTTCATAGTTGTTTGTTTAATGCATCTCAGCCATCTCACTTCTAAGATTCAGTACTTCCCTTAACGCAGCTCTGGTATTTCATGGACAATATTGCCAGTTTACATTGCGGTTTTACAGAAATGAAGAAAATACAGAAATATGTTTTCAATTTAGAATTTAAGGCATATTTATTCTCATTCTAGTGTATCAGTCTAACATAGTAGTGATTTGAAAAAATAAAGATATCCCAAACTCTAAAGCCCTCAACAAAGAAATACAGATGGCATTTGCATTAGTTTTCAATTATGTGTGGTTGGGTTAAGTATTCTAGAATAAAATTGAAAATGTTAAGGGGGAAGGGAAGGGTAAAATGACTTATAGTCCAATAATTACAATTGTTAACTTAAGGAGGCAGTGAGCCTGCAACCCTAACTGGAACATGACAACCCCTTTATCATTTAGGGGAAAGGTACATGAAAATGTGACTATGATGTAGACATGCAAATAAAATCAGGGCAATAAATAGCATGTAATGGAATGCCTCTGTAAGTTGATGAGGTTTTGAGATAATCTGATGGTATACATTCATGTTATTCTAATAGGATCTAGCAAAATGGAAGAATCGCAGAAAGAGTTACACTTCAGAATTGCAAAAGAAAAAGGAAGAGAGAGAAGAAATTGAAAGGAGAGCCTCTGAAGTGTCTGGAAAGAGTACCAAGTCACTGAAAGAAATGCAGCAGGAGAGGTAATGGTCCTAATGGGAGTATTGTGTTGAAGAACATAAATCTGAGCATTTTTATTCATTTGAATTCTTGAGCAGCTTTTACCAGCAAGTTGCAATTGATTCTGCAGAGATTTCCACAATTTTAGTTGCAAAATAAAATGTAGAAATCTAGGCAAATTGAGGGACTGAATATGGTTTTCTAATGCACTGTTTGCACAGTGTTAAACAGTTTTGCTCTATAAACGATATTTTACTCTGCTGTTCATAAATAAAAATATTGAGAAATCAATATTTGCATTCTCTTTAAACTAGTTAAAACAGTAACATTGAACTGGATAGTTGCCTTTTTTTTTTCATGGGTAAAGTTAACTATTTCTCTTTCTTCTACCTACTGCATTTGCTATTCTTTAAGCCACTGTAAGAACTACAGCCAGAATTCTAATGTATGTCAAAGAGCTGTAAACTTCTACTTGATTTCTCCTTCACCCCTAATGTTTACTTTCTGAAGAGTAAAAAGTGTAAACTGCACAGTACCATTTCTAGTGGTGACAGTTGTATTTATCTATCTATTTATTTATTTAAGATGCACATATTACTGAGCTGCAGGTAATACTCACATGACACGTATTCATAAAAGAAATAAGTGTAATCTTTTGGATTTCTTTATGTTTTTACTTGTTTGTGAGGACACAAATTAGTTGCTTGAATAAAAGTATGGATGCTAATTGTATTAGATGTTGAGTATCAATAAGAATCTCAAAAATGGTGCGTTAAAGATTATCCCTGTAGTGGTTTGAATAGGAATGAATAGCAGACAAAAAAAATTAGCTGAACTTAAGGGCATCATCTTCTTTAGTTATCTAAAATTCAGCATAGCATTTTCATAGAGCAAAAACCTTGAGCAGAGTTATACAGTTCAGGCATTGTTAGAGGACTAGCTTATTCTTGTTCTTTCCTAAGTAAAATCTGAATTTCGGAGGATCTGTAACCTGAATAGCAATATCATTTTCTTGGCAAGGATTTCTGTCATGGTGACAGCCTGATAATGTGATAGTAGTATGCCTGAGCATTATGAGAGTACTGAACTGGGAAGGAGGTAGAAGAAGATAGATTTAAAAATATATGAAAATACTAATATATTTAAATGATGCTATTCCTTTTCATTTACTGGAGATGTATTATTTGGTTTATGATCTGCCTTAAACATTCACTAGTTGAAAGACTGTAGGCCTGCCTGTTTGTCAGGTCACTTTTGTGGTACATTAACAAGCTCAATTCCCACAGGGAGGAGAGAGATCAAGACTCCTATGAGCAGCAGAAACAGGAACACAGCTGGGCATATTCACTGAATGATGATGTGTTCAGCGAAGAAAAAGCACCTTCTACAGCAGCCAAAGATTACCATTTGGAAGAAGATACTTCTTACAGCACTAGGGACAGCAAAAGTGTGTATGCCACACAGCCACCCAAGGAGAACCTGCCGGAGAGCTCGGTCGCTCGAGAAGCTCCCGCGCCACTGGAGAGCCTGGCGGACGAGCGGGAGCAGAGCCTGGCTCTTTTGTCCACTCGCTATGCAGGGAATGCTCAAATTGGGTCAGCTCAGGTTTCAGCTTCTCTCCCGAGAATGTACCAGAAAACTGATACCTCCAGGTTAACATCTGTGGTTACACCAAGACCTTTTGGTCTCCACTCAAGAGGAATCTCGTCACTTCCACGGTCGTTCACGGTAAAATTCCGCTTCATTCCTGAAGTTTGTAAATGGGGGGTCTTCAATAGCTGGAGGAACAGCAGTTTGAATGTTTTGGTTTTTTAAGAAAGTGTCTCCTGTGTGATGAAGGCTGTGTTAATGGAGCAGGCAGTTCTATTGTGGCATAGATGTTTACTTGTGTTTCTGTGCCTAAACGCACTCATGGAATTAAAGCTGCTAACTATATTTGGTAAAATACTCTGTTTATTACTTGTAGTAAGTCTCCTTAATGTGCATTATCAAAAAACTGTTGTTGGAGATAATTATCTGGACCCAGGTTAACATAATTAAGTGTTAAAAATGAATTTTTCAGATGATAAAAGTTTCCTCTGTTCTGCTGACTTTGTCAAAGTTGAAATTTTATGCTAGCCTAAAATTTGTATACCATATAAAGCACTGAAACAATGAAATTGATTCCCCCCTGCCCCATTACTATGATGGTTTTCATAGTTTTCTCCTAAATCCTTACTTGTTTCAATGTAAAAAGTGGTAAGAATGCAAATAATTCTAAGCAGATGAGTATAACAAGTTTATCTTAGAAAGTCTGGACTATTTGTTCTACAAGCAAGTACGTTTCTCTAAGTAGGTAGTTAGCAATGGGTGCAGGAACCAGAATTTTTTTCAAAGGGGGAGGTGGTTTTGTTAAATATAAAGATCACTGAAAGATTTAAGGATTTCTTTTTTAAAAGCACATATTTACCGAACTGTCATTTTTGTCCTAGATGGATGATGCTCAGAAATACAATGGAGAAGTAGAAAAAGCTAAAAGAACTCAAACTTTGTTCACCAGCATTTCCTTTTCACAACCAGACTCTGCACACCCTCTCTCCACCGGTGCATTCAGAAGCAGAGGTGAGGAGGAAGGGGAGGAAAAAGGTGTTCAGTCAACACCTCCTCCTAGTTTGGCATTGCCCTTAAAGTCCCAAGACCAAGATGCTGGAAGCAGTATTCCGAAGCCAGAGTCTGACATTCCTCCTGATTCTCTTTCACTTGCATCTTCTGCAGAAATTGTGAGTTCGACAGAGCCTAAGGATTCAAAATCCATGGTAAGTGTGGGAATAATGTGATTACTTGGTGTAACTGAATGCCACAGCAGAATAAAAGAGAAAATAACTAAACGTACATCAAATGCAAATAGTTTTGTGATAGTAAGAGGGCAGCTCAGACACCTATTTCCTTTGATTTAATTTAGGGGAAAGAGAATATTTAGGGAAAAAAAATTACTCTTTTGTTGAATTTTTCCCTATCCTTTTTATCATGTGTTTAATTTTATTTATCATTCTAATTCAAAATAGTTATTCTACATAATATTTACTGCTTGCGAAGTTTTTTGTTATTTTCCGAATTAGAACATTGTGCATACAATCAGGTATGACAGATGAATTATCTGAGCTGCTGTAGCATTCATTTGCACTTTTAAGGTGGTGGTGGAAAATAAAGGTTAGCTTTTCAAAGGCTGGCCATAAACGTCAGTATGATACTATCCTTTTTTCCATCTGTTGTGCCTTGAGTCTTTTTTTTTGTTTTTTTTTTAGCTATTTACTTGACTCTAATTAATGTTCACGTTAATTTTGAAGCAAATCACCATCTCTTTGTGCATGTGCATATTGGATAAAGGGTTGAGTCTTTCATTGTTCTTTTTGAAATATGTGTCTTAAGCGCTGTTTCCTCCAATTGATTGCATATTTCACAAACAATAGCTTTAATTTTTGATGCCTTTCTGCACTATCTGATGATGCAGTTCATAACCCTTGACAGATCTGCATTCCTGATGCTGCTGTAAAACTTAATTGTGCCAGTTGCTTGGGTGAAGGTTGCAAGACCTTAGATGCTGATTTATGAAATCACTTCCCATAGCACCTTTTTAGAAATTCATTCACTTCCAAACTTTCTTCTTCCTAATCACTTGTGGAAAAGAAATACATTGCAGTTTAATACCCCTGATACCTCTGGCCATTGTAATGAATTTATCATAATTTTTTGAAATTGTGATTGCTGTATAAGGAAAGAGATCATGACCTTTTTTTTCTCCTCTGTTGTAGCAAAAACAGGCAGAGGAATTTCTGTTTTAATCAGTGAAAACCTGATAGATTAGATATGAGTTCTTAGTATCTCCTTAAGCAAGGCAAATGAGAATAGCTAGGTCCATATATTTGTTTCCTGTTATTAGTTATGAGATTATAAATTGTTCTTCTAGAAGTGAGTAGTATCAGGGGAGTATTTAATTTTTCCTTTAAAGTTAAAAAAATCTTGATTGTGTTATAACTTAACAAACCGTAAGTTACGTAATGCAAGTTCCATTTGATGTGTTTGTAAATCATTGTCAGAGAGATGGATACAGTTCACTAGGGCTATAACACCAGGTCTTTGGAGCACTGTTTTAGAGATGACCTACAAAAATGATAAAGTTCAGTGTACAAAGTCTCATTACTCTTCTGACAAGAGGGAGGTTTGAAGAGTCATGCTGGGATGGTGAAGAATAATTAAGACTAGTAGTAATTTCCAGGAACACAGACTCCAGAGGTTTGTATGCTCCCTAGCCCAGTGTGCTAATCTGTTTAGTAGATTCACTTTTACTATACTCGCCTAAGGACTTGGGTTGTATGAGAGCGTTTGCAAGCCAGTAGCTGTGTTGTGAAGAAAAGACCTAATTTCTACCCTGGGCTGTAACAGGGAGTGTTTTCCCACGAACATTCCTGTAACTTGAGGTGATAGCTTGGGATGATGTCGTGCAATGTTGTTGTCTCCTGTGTCCAGTGCTCAGGTGCTGCTGAAGCCACCTCTGGCTGCGCCTGCCTGAGATGCCGGCTGGCTGCATCTGCATGTGCAATGCTCCATGTAGCTGCCTCTTGCGCCTTACCAACATAGGAGCTTGGAGGAATTGGCATAGGTTTCTAGACTTCTAAATATTTTAAGTCAGGGAAGGCTGGTTCGCTAGGGGACTAAAATGTAGGTGTACATTGAATGCAGGTGGAAAAACGTGCAGGGTCTCTTCTGTGCGCATTTTGCTGGAATATATCTATTTTAACATGGTTTGACAGAGAAATCTGTAATTTTTTTTTCCCTTTTATATTGATTTCAATGTCATGCTAATGGAGTGCATTGCATGCATTTGGGTATTTTAATTGTTTTTAATGTGTTCGCATTAGAACGTTAATGTATGCAACACATGCTCATAATGTAGTGTGGGATTGAAAGCAAGTGTTACAAAATGTTTTCCCATTCAGATATTGTTGTTGTTTAAAATGGTGATGTTAGATTTTGATTCAGATTCTGAAAGCATCTTGAAAGTCCCTTAAAGCCAAAGATCTGGATTTAGCTGATTTTGGGATTAGTTTTGTTATTGAAGGTCTCCATTACAAAATCCATAGCAAGCTGGTAGTATTTCACACAAAATCAAGGTGATGGCTATGCACCCAAGTAAACCTAGTTGCAGCATTGAGCCTAAAGGAAACTGATGATGCTCATGGTAGGATGTGCAAGAAAAAAATAAGATTGATTTACGGTTATGTAGCTTTTTCCCATCTCTGATGCTTTCTCAGGAGGCAGTACGTATCACAAATTCACAAGGCAATCCACGAAGAATCATTTAGGGGTTTAATTTCCTCCAAGTTCTTAAATTTTATAGCACTGTGTTACAAAACATGTAAAATAATAGAACTGCAAAGTGAAATATATGTGTAGAAAAAATCTAAATGTAAACTGAAAACACACCTGGTTGAATAAAAAGCAAATGAATTAGTTAACTGACTTAATACTGTTTCCTTTGTCTGTGATGCTAATAATAGATGATTAAAGTGCACATTGTGAGCAGCCCCACTTATTTAGAGGATAAACTTTCCCTCATTTAGATTCCTGTGATACCAGATACTGTAGTGTCATGTTTTATTTTTCAGGAGCTGTACAGTGAAATGAGAATCAGTATAAACCAGAGACCTGGCCACAGTCGCAGCTTTGGGTTTACAACAAATTGGAGTTCTTCAGGAGCCATTGTACAGACAGTTGAAGAAGGTAAATGTGTATATATGCACAAATTTTTTTGTTCTTATGTTTAGTTTGCAGAGGCTTCTAAATTAAGGCATTCACTGCTAAGAATGCTGCAAATATTTTAAAACATCAGGTGTAGAACTGAGAAACCAATATTTAGTTTGCTAATGTATTTATGTGAATCCTCATCTCTTGAAACAGGTTGAATTCAGAAATACCAAAATGCATTTTCCTAATCGAGGAAGGTATAAACATGATTATTTGTTCACCGAGACTCTTACAGAACAGTATTTACGGGCACATACAGACTGCTAATATCCAGATTGTTTCTTTCAGCTAAGTTTAAAAGATTTCACTTCACTTGGTTTGTAAACACATGTGGAGGAAACTTAGGAGTTAATGTTCTTTTTTTCAATTTCTCCTTTTTAGTCATGCTGAATTTTGGAGACAGCTCATATTTTTAATTAGTTACAACTTCTAAATTGATTTTTAGTGCAGTTTTTCAGTTGTTTTGATAATGAGGGAAAGCAAACATTTTTGTCTTGAGATGATATATAAAGTCTATTTCTAACCTTTAATAGTCTTCTACAGAGAACAAACTCAATTTTCTTTAAAAAAAGCCAACAAAGCAACAAAAACCCAAAAATCACATATAATGCTTGTTTTCTAAACAGTAGTCTTTCCCATTGCCAGTAATACTTGAGGAATATTGAATTGTGCCCTTCTTTCCACCTAACACAAGATCATCCTGACAAAGGAGAAATAACTGGAAACTTTTAATTTAGTTAGCCTTGTCTTATGCTTTTCAGAGAGGAAAAAATACCATTTAACAGCACTTAATGAGCAGTCTTGATTTTCTTTTTTCTTTTTCAAATTCAAGAAGTGAAGAGGCCTTTCTTCACTGTATCTGGGTACTTTTCATAATTAGATTTGCTCTAGGATAATCCTGCTTGAGTAGGGAGGATGGACCAGATGAACCACTGTGGTTCCTTCCAACCTGATCCATTCTGTGATTCTGTAACTATTACTAATTACTTTGCCTGAAGAATAACTCCCCCTTTGCTTTCCCTGCTTCTAGGCTTCTGGTTTAATTTCCTTCCTTGAAGGCAGGGGTCTGTCCATTTGCACTGCCAGCTGAAAAGGAGAGCTATGAGGGTGGTGAATGTTCCTGCTGGTCATTCACAAAGGTCCACATGGGCTCTGTCCCCAAGGAGGTGGTGAAGGCCTTGTGGCTGTTGTCTTGGTTATGCTTTATTACTGTTCTCACAAGGAAGAGCGCAAAGTATAGATTGAACTGAGAATGTATCTCAGTGTTCTCGTTTATAGCCTATATTCAACACTTTCTTCTTCCAGCAACTGGCTCATCTTGTATCCTTATTCAATAGCTGTAGATCCCTTTAAAGAAATGAAGGATGAAAGAGGTAGATGAAAGCGTAAATATATGCTTTCAGCCAGGCACTTGGGAATGTTGTATTTCCTATTTTTAAGGATAAGTTGTAGGATAATTCAGGTTGGAAGAAATCTTAGAAGATCACCTAGAGCAAAACACTGCTTAAAAAAATGTCAAGACTGAATTCAGGCTGAGTGGCCTAAAGCTTTTACCTATGTGGGTTTGAGACCCTCTGAGGATGGAAACTACACAGCCTCTCTGGGCATTACTCTCTCAGAGAAAATTTTCTCCACATATCCAGTCAGACCAGTCTTTGTCCCAGTCTATAACCACTGTTCTGTGTTTTCCTGCCATAGATTTCAATAAAGAGCTGGCTGTCTCTTCTCAGGGACTTCCTGGTATGTACTGGAGGGGCTCCTCTTAGGTCCCCCTGCTACAAGGGTGTTGATGTCGCACTGAACCCTGTAGCACTGGGTCAGGCAGGCTAGGCCGAGGAGCCCAAAGGAGAGCCAAATAAAAGACCACACAGAGACAGCAAACGGAGAGGGCAAAAAGAGAGAGAGGGCAGAACCCTCTGCCGTTATTTATATGTTTTTACAAATCACCATGGATTGGAGGTAGAAATCACCACATCTCAATTCCATTGGTCAAAGCATCAATCTATCATATTTCTCTACCCAGGATAGTAAATTGATAAACAACACAGACAGTTAGCAAAACATAGATAGTTGTTAAGAAACCATGGTCATGTTTACAGAAGAATGTGTGAGAAAGTATTACAGTAAAGAGAAACACTGAGAAACTGCAAAACTCAGGACAACAAAGCCCATACTCCTCAGCCTTTCCTCACAGGTCAAGTGCTCCAGCCCTGACCATCCCAGTAGCTTGCCACTGTTTATTGCTGTTTCTCTTACAGAGGAACATCAAAACTGGACATAGCATTGTCAAAGTGGTATAGCAAGTACTGGGTGAATGGAATGATCACTTGTCTGGATCCATTGGTCATGTTAGTGTTCATACAGCGCCACCACTGCCAGGGCGCCCCCAGCCTTGCTCTCCATCCCATCATTGCCCAGCCTGTCCCATCACTGGGGTTAGTCTTTTCAGGAGCTGGACTCTACATTTGGCCCTGTTGAATGTCAGGTTCCTGCTCTCAGCAGCAGCCCTGCCCTCCAGTGTATTGGCCACCCTCTCCCTTTTGACAGGGTTTGAAAACTGATAAGGGTGTACTTTATCTCCTCTGCTCATTGGTGAATGCATTAGAGAGGGTAGGTCCCAGGACACATTCCTGATGAGATCCACTTTTAAGCAGCCCACAGGCTGAGTAAGAGCCATTAACCACTCCCCACAGAGCCTGACAGCCCAGCCAGTTTTTCACCCATCTGGTTGTTCTGTCCTTTGGACAATACCATCCCAATTTTAATACCAGGATACTGTGGAAGATCATGACAATGGTATTATTAAAGACAAGGTGGACTGTATCCACCTCTCTTCCCTCATCCACAGAGATCTAGTCAATTCATCATTGAAGATAACCAGGTTGGTCAAGCATGATTTAGCCTTTGCAAATCCAAACCAACTGTTCCAGTCACATTTTTCTCTTTCTTGAGCCCAGAAAAAGCTTCCAGGAATACTTTGTCTGATGGTCTTTACTTAACCAGCTGTATGATTTTCTTGAGATGATACTCAGCATTTATCTTTTTTGCTACTTATAAATGACTTTGTATTCTGCATATGCTATTCCTTAAAAAAACCACTAAGAAAACTACTTGATAGGCAAAATTAACTTCTTAAAAGAGTTCTCAAAAAGCGAAGTAAGAGTTAAGCTTGTAACACGTATTTTAGTGAGACCCATTTACTACATATAAAAAAGATAGTACTCATTTTTTACAGGAGTTTTCAACCTTTACACTAAATTAGGTAAACAGAAAGCCTTAAAGTCATTAATCTAGACATTGTTCTACCAAATTCCCCAGTGCTATATAATCTTTATTGTTTCAGTCCTTTCCCTTTCACTTGCCCCTTGCAATAATTTGTTTGAGACTGTGTTGGTATAGGAGTGCATGTGTCTGATCAAACACTTGCAGTCATGTAGGACAAAGTGAATTTAACCCACATCCTTCAAGTTTTACTTTTTTTTCTATCATTGAGATAGTGTTTATCTATTATAATAGCAACAGATGCAGATAGGTTAGAGACAATTAAGCACATATGGAAAATGAGTATCTGGTTGGTTTTGTTTTTACTGGGGACTAGTAAGAAAGAAAAGTCTTTTACCTCCAGGGAAACCTATGAAAAACATAATAGTAGCATATTTGATATAATGAAAAAGCAAATCCTCTATAGGAATATAAACAAATTATTGTTAATTTCTATTCTAATAATAGTACAGGAAGAACTGTGCAATGTTAAACTCCCTTCCTTTCCTAAAACTGAGCTGTGGTGTACTGTTCACACCTCTGAGCTGGGTCTCATCCCTGACAAATTATTTGACTAAAATGAACACGACCTTTTTTAGTTACTGGGGGCTTATTCTGTCACAACTCAAGACAGAAATTGCGAGTTCGGATGACTCTGCTGGAGCATGAAGCATTCCCTGTACCATGAGCATAAGGCTTAGTCCAGATGTGGTCAAACTATATGCTACTAAATATCAGACATGATTTCAAATGTTACATGATGTTGTTGAAATTAGTAACTTCAGTATCTGTGTCTTCGATAGTGTTCTTAATAGTACCTTTCATTAACAGATTTGAAAATCCATAACTCTTTAACATCTTTGTGACTCCTAGAGATGCATGTTTTTTCCAGTTTAACTATTGTCCATGTTTCTTCTTCTAGATGAAAACCCTACCCTTTCATCTACAATACTGCTTAAAAGCAATGAGTGTGTTTTGAAAATCTTGCTGATAACTGCAAATGAAGTTTTTACTCTGTATTTTAGGAATAATGCAGAAAAATATAATATGGAGCCATGTTCCTCTAGGAGAATAGCTATGTAGCTTTTTAGTTAACTGATGAATCATTATTTGGTGCAGTACTAGGAAGCATAGCATTTCTTAATTTCTTAACTTTCACGTGTGTGAAACCATCTGAATCCTCAATGGATGAGCCAGACTTACAGCAGCATTTTACTAATGAGTCAGAAGACACTCAGGATGAAGCATATGGTGTCTAAATTTTTCTGTCATACTTGTCCACATTCATTTCTAATAATGTAATAGAGCATTGTTCTCAGTGTATTTTAAGTAAGATGCGTGGATTTCACTACTTACTTTGGAAAATACTTCCACTGTGTAATTCAAACTTGTTTTATTAACATGAGGGTTTATTGTGCAATCCTTAACTATATTTTTACTTGGCTTTTCTATTTTCTATTCTGCTAAGGGAATAATTCTTAATGGAAGAACCATTCATATGTAATTCATAAAATCTTGCTTGGAGAGTCTGAGTTTTTCAGCTCATTCATTTTCTGAATTAAATAGAGAAAAAGTTTATGAACTGGTTCTCTATATTCACTGTCCTCAGTCTAGTGAGATTGCCTGCCAATGTGTAGCAGATGAAAAAAGTGTAAAGTACAGCCTGTCTTGCAAAATATCAGTACATTCAAAGTCCAACCTGCCATAAAATTTGCCCTTAATAGATAAAATAAGTAGAATCTGGAGAAGTCTAATGGGACAGTACCCAGCAATATCCTGAGTCCAATTACCAATCAATTCGGCGCTAACAAACTATTTTAGTAAAGCAATAAAGCAGCATGCTCTTGTCAGTAGAGCTCAGAAAATGTAAATGAGAACATGAGAAAGCCAGCTTCTACTGGAATTAAAGTGCAGGCTGGTTTTTTTGACAAATAAGAGGATTACCCAAATATTGGCTGAATTTCAGCTAGTCATTGGATATAGACATTGTGGTGGTGCCTCTCTCTCTCACTATCCCGGATTATAAAGGTGAGTTAGTGAAGGGAAGACTGAACCCAGAGGTTGTTTATTAAATGGGCTTACCAGAATCTGAAGCTTTACAAGTCCAGAAGACTGATTTCTTTGTTGTTTCCATAAGTTCTAAATTGAAAAGCTACTTCATACTGAGTTTACTGAGCTTACATTACAGCGTAGTGAATTTTTCTAAGACTTTCTAAATATCCACCAATAAGCATTTCTTTGAATGATTCCCCAATCCACCCTCTTCCAATCACAGCTGTGATAAGAAGAAGAAATATGAATGGAGACATAATTACATTTTTCTTCTGTTTTCTGCAGGCAGCCCTGCAGCACTTTGTCAGCTGCATGTAGATGATGAGATCATTGCTGTCAATGGCACAAAGGTTTCACATATGGACTACAGTCAGTGGGAAGAGGCCATCAGCAGAGCACTAGAAACTGGAAACCTGGTCATGGATGTCAGACGATATGGAAAGAACGGTGAGTTGTTTCGTCAGGCAGATACTGTATGCTCTGTAAGGCAAATAAGCTTTGTCTCTGCTGTACCTGACAGCTGAGAGTTCTTATTACCCTTACAGCAGTAATACGTGTCTAAATAAAGTAGTTTGCCAGTGTGTCTGTTGCATTTTAACACAACTTGGCTTTTTTAACTGCTTGTGCATTAGAAGTGTCTTGACAAGCAAATCTGCAAAACATTGAACTACTGACCTCGCTCTTGTGCTCTGGCCTGTTTCTGAGAGGATGGACAGGTAAAAGAAGTGTACAACCACCACAAAAGGGAATCTAACATTTTCTTTCCTGCCATACCACAAGAATAAAGAGGGTCTGATCTCTAGAGGATAGTAATTTTTAAAGGCCCTCTCTCTCAATCACCAGCTCCCTTTTTCAGGGAAGGAGGATCTTGTGTTCCTTTCTTCAGGGAGCGTTTAAGGTGAGGTATGAGCTTGTGGGTGATGTAGCACCTGTGTGCTATGATTCTGACCACTGACCCAAATATTGTGGTGCTGTAATCTCTCCAGAATGGTACTACCTATTCTGGGTAGTGAGGGTTTCTGTCCTGGCTTGACAGCCTTGTAGCATCTCTAGACTTGCCATGGGTTTAATGAGGAAACCCTTTCAAAGTTCTAGAAGAATTTTTGCAGAGTGGAAAGTGTGACCAGTGACTTCTTTTAGAGTATAAATACAAAACATTCTCTTAGTGAGAAGCTAGGTAGAATAAGTTACCAGCAAACTGGGGAAAAAACAGCAGAGTGAGGAAGAGACAAGAAACAAATCACCTTTTTTTAGGACCTAATACCACTGAAGAGCGAGATTAGTGGCAAAGAACTAATTGAATAAAATTTTCAGTAGTAAGGGTAGGGAGGGGAGAAATAGTGGTCTGTGTAAGAAGAGCATCATTTGTCTTTGCCTCATCAGTTTGCTAGTTTAGTTTGGCCTGCCTTTTCTTCCCCCTCTCTGATGAGCACGGACATGAAAATGACCTTTCCCTGGATAGTGTATGAGTCTCATTGTACTTCGAGTGAGTAAAGTTGGAAGAATTTTCTCAATCCTTACTAACTCTAATAAAATAGTTTCCAATGAATGCTAACTGCTCTTTAATGTTCAGCTGCTGTAGCGCATATTAGCAAAACATCTGGCAAACTTTTACCTGGCTTATGACTAACACTTGTATTTTTGGGGAAGGCGGTCTGCTATAAATGCCCTTTTTCCTGTCTTCACAAATTCCACCTGATTTGTGTGTCTCCCTCTTCTGTTAATTGTGATTTTGTGTTATTTTAATGTTTTTATCACTAGCTCTTGTTCTGTTCTTTGACGTTACTGTCTATATTAATTTCTTGATCCTCCACAAACCAAAAAGATTGGGGCAAAGACCTGCCTTCCCTGCCACATATAAGGCATAAAATCCTCAATCTCACCAGTATGGCTACCAACATTATAGGTACATCTGAAAATAAATGGATTGATGCAACTTCAGGAGAAAAAGTTTCAAATGTTTCCACCATATCAACAAAAAGAGATTTTTCTAGCAGCCTTCAAAGTTCCGTGAGTATGTTTTTGAAAGTTCGTGGGATTTGGGGGGAGGAAGAAGAAAATGTAATGTCTTGATAGTGGGAGGATAGAGAAAAGAACTTGTAAATCGAACATCCCTGAAGCAATACTAGTAAAAGTATAGGACCCTGCCTCTGAAATATGGAGATGTAGCTATGTATGTAGTAAGGTAAATAAGATGTTTTGGACTTGCTACTGTCTATTCATGAATGAACAGTGGTGACTGATAAATATTAAAACACGTGCAGACTATCTTTTGACTAAAACATGTAGAGTGTTTATTCTTCAGAGAAGACTTTGACCTGCATTATTAGCCTAAATGGAAGTTGCAGCCCCAAAGAACAAGAGTATATGTGCTTTCAAATTACTCGTAAATAAAAACCTGCCTGCCAAGGAGCTGAAATAGGAAGATCTTGGCTTCTGGCATTTTCTGGAAAACTAATGGCTTTTGCTTCTGCAGCAGTTCACAGCTGGTTATTGATTCCCTCAAATGCCTGCAGGTGCTTTATTATAAAATACACTGAGGAAGTTTTAGATTGTTTATCTTTCTATAATAATGTTACAAAGTGTTTAATGATATATAGTTCCTATCAGGAATGATGTGTAGTTGGATAAACTTCCACAAATGTAATGAGCCTAAGACATTTACTTATTTATTGATTTATTGATTTATTTCAGGATACAGAACCAAAATTGATAAATGGAATGCAAGGAGATCTTGGCTCTAGTGAACAAAGAGGTAACCCACAGTTGCTTTTCATGCGCTAATTGTGTGTTTTGCGACAAGCACGGACACTAAACCTGTAATGACTGCAAACATTACACAGTGGGTGAAGTGAGACCTTAATGACCTGAAAGCCAGACAGATATCACAGAGATCTTTTTGCATCCAAACTGGGTGTGGTTTGCTTCCACAGTGTGCTGGACAATTTGAGAACTGACAACAAAGCTGTGACAAAGCCCCCTGCCTTTACATTAGTGGTTGTAAACTTACTATGTGGTAGGGGTGAAAGAGAAGAAGACACATGATTTATTGTAATTACAACTGCACTGTGTGGAGAATGAGTCAGTATGAGTATTGATTTATTTCACTGCCCAGGAAGAGTGTAGAGTACTCAAATTTTTGCTGTTTTTGCCTGACTCTTTCAGTTGTGAGGTTTTGGGGGTAGTGGCTTTTGTCACAGTTATTACTTTACTTTTATTCCTGGAAAGCAATATTGATGAGTCTGGTATGAATAATAATTGTATATGATGCTATGAGCAATTAGAGCCTTACTTGACAACAGTGAGAGAAACCAGGTATGTATACTTCCTAATGGAATGATAATCATTAAGTAGGATCTTTGTATTTCATTTTAACTTGAATACACATGGCAATTCATAGAAGAATTCCCCCAAGATATTGCTTGCCCTCTGGAGATGTTTTCTGGTGGTCTTGAATGGTGATTAGGCTCCTCATACCTATTTGGATCCCAGTCAGGGATGCTTAAATTAGACAGTAAGAATCTGAGTCCAAGCTTGACACTTGGCCTGTTTTTATAGTCGGACACTGTTAGTGATAAAATGAAATCCTAATTAGTATATGATGTAACCTCCAAAAGGTTTTCCTTTGTGTTTCAGGGTCTTTTTGTTTTTCTGAAGTGTTGTAGAGCAGTGTATGGAAGGTCTAACAGAAGTTTCTTATCCAGTGGTTAAAGTAATTTTAAAAAAAAGGCACCCCATTGACTTGTTTGTATTCTTTGTATTTTTCAAATAGCATCTGAACCTATTTCTTTGAAAAACTTAAAAAGACGGTCACAATTTTTTGAACAAGGTAAATCAAAGAGCTAACATTTCATGTACTTCCATGAAATTGTTCCTGCTGCACACTCTCCCTAACAAGTCTGGTGCTGGGTGCTCTACCTCTTCAGCGTTGTTTCTGCAGTTACAATGAAGCAATATAAATTAATTTCCCTTCTTTCCCCAGGGTCATCAGGTTATTCTTACAATTCATGGGTCTACCTTTGTGGTAATGGGTCTTTGCGTGTTCTCTTATATCTATAGCTGTTTAAATCTCTTCTGTGTCGTTCATACTTTTTTTTTCCCACTGGGTAGAAGTAAGAAGGATGGCACTCTCTGTTCAGGTTTGCTACTACCTACAAAACAAGAATAATGGTGAATATTCCAGCAGAGGTTCAGAGAAGATCTCAGAGCTGTTGATAAAGTATTTAAATCTGAGTTTGAGTTTCAGCTCTGTGCTTTTATGTAAATTGGTGTAAAAAGGCATCTGCTGGCTTTCCACGATGTGGTGATGTCTCAAGATCCCAAGAAGACCAATATAAATTTTGAATTTAATATACTATCTTTTTTTAAAAAGGCAATAAATGAGGCACTCAATTTTGGTTTTGTAGGTTGCTTTTCAGCATTTTGCATGTCACAGCTCACATACTTCCACTAATGTCGTATGTCTTACGCTGTCTTCGGGCTATGTATGCCTTGCTGTTTTGCCGTAGCCTGAAAGATTGAAATTCTGGCCCACCGGAAGTTCAGTTGAGTTTTGCCAATGATTTGAGTGGAGCCAGGATTTTGCTTTCAGTGGTGATGATTTCTGGTTTTTGCCAGAAGTGATATGTGAAGTGCCACAGCATATATGTGTTTGTGGTTCTGTTTGCTTTTAAATGCTTCTGCTGTATCTGCAATATGGTGGTACTTTGTTGGTGATTGTTTTGTTGGTGTTGGGGTTTTGTTGTTGTTGTTCAATTTTTATTTTATAGCTGGCAGAAATTTGGTTTTTATTTTAATTATTTTTATAACAATATTTGAGGTATTTCACTTGTGCTTGAGGGGGAGGGCAAGGTTGTATTTCTGGAGTGTATGTTCAGTATAGCTTGTTAATTTTAAACTTTTGACACTTTAGCTCTGCAATTACATGAAAGATTCCTGTGGAGTTCAGCATAAGCTTACAGGGGTGAGAGAAGAGGGGAGCAAAAATAGGTGCTGTCTCTGCTTCCCTATAATATCTCCCGGCACAATTGCAATAGATCAGGCTGATTGCCTGATTTTCACTGTGGCTATTGTGATCTGATAGTGAAGACAAAACTGTGCATGTATAGAGTAGATGCTAACCTCAGACTCATTAGAGTCTTTTGTATCCTAAATTTGATCTTTTTTCCACTTCATGTGATTATACTTCAGAAAACCGTTGTAACTTTTTTTCTTTTATGCTTATTTTTTAAACTTAAATTTGGACAGGTACACTGTCAACAAACAAAAATAGTGATGGTGCTTAAGAAATTATCGTACTTAAATTTGTGTTTCTCCCTGTTTTCTCTACTTTTAATATATTAGCATAATACATACATAATGCATAATACATTATCTCTCTCTAATAATAATCATCTTGGCACAGGACGATTAGGATAAAGGCCAAGCATGATAGCCTCAAATAGCAAAAGGTTTGTGGTGAATGGTGACAAGTTCACTGAATTCAAGTGTACTTTTGGCAGTAGGAAAGAAGGAAAGTTGGGAAGCGGAAATATGTGGTTTTGTGGTAGGGAAGTTGCCAGTGGATGTCAGTTGCCCTTAATTCATGCCAAGGGTAGTAGATGAAAAGTTTCTCTACCCTTGTGCAGCCTTCTGGGTACTGGTCATGCAAACAGTTGGGTTTCACAATAATAATGAGAGGTATAGTAAAGAACCTTTGTATTGCTGCAGTGGAAAATGCACTGCTAATTCAAGCAATTGCTGATAGCACTTGTGAGCACGCAAAGCTTTTAAACAATTGTGCACATTAGTTGAAAGCACCTAATAAATTCTGCCCTCAAGGAAGTTCAGTAGAGCAAATGCAAGCATGTCTTACTAAGGAAGCAAAAATCAGTCTGAAGCTCTGATATGCCACAGTTACACAGGTCTTGCAGTAGTTGTGTATGGGTCTAATGATTTCACTTTTTTGCCTTCCAAATCTCCCAGGAGGCCCAGAGCCTGCAATGCCTGATGTAAGTACTGTTTACGAACTACTAGTTAGTTGTATAATCTTAGTCTTTTCAAGAAGCCCTCTGCCTTCTATTGCTTTTTATGCTGCTTTAAAATTTTGATCAAATCTGAGAGCACTGGCTAAGATTTGTTTTGTAAAGGAATGGTTGCTTTCTGTCTGTTTGAAGAAAAGACTAATTTATGTCCTTGGCACTATAAAGCTCTAATGTTTGTAATGGCTTTTATTTCTCACATGAAAAAATATGTTTTAAAATGTAGAGTGTTGATTACATAGAAAGAGGTAATATTATTTCATTTCTGTGCTATATTAGCTCCCAGTCCCATCCATCAGCGCTCCTAGCCGTCGGGTTTGGGATCAAGAGGAAGAGCGAAAACGACAGGAAAAATGGCAGAAAGAGCAGGACCGTCTATTACAGGTATAATTAATCTTCATAATCATGGGCTGTCAATCCCTTGTGTGTAGCAACAAGGAAAGAAAAGTAGCATGTGACTTCTGCAGTTCTTCCTACTGATGGCCTGGGGAGACTTTCAGGTACATTTTCTGGCCTGCACAGTTGCACACAGTAAGAGTTATTCAGAAAAAAAGAGGACAATGCTTTAGTGAGCATATTAAAATTAAACACACAATGTGTATTCACTACAGCCAGAAGTGCTCAGTCTTCATAGGGCTGGTATGTTCTTAATGACAACACAATTTAAAGGGTAAGTGAAGACTTAAGGGGTCTTCACTTTTGAATATGAATTCCCCTTAAGGAAATTGCCTCTAGCCTGAGTTTTACCTTCAATTAGTGATACTGCCTTGTATTCATATATGAAAAGTAGGCAGCCAGTATTGTGGTTAGGTGCCTGCTAGAATGCTATTATTTAGCAATCAGCTAAGTTGGAATCAAGCTGGTTCCCAGGTTCCCAGGACCTTTGTGGGTCAGCTGAACCTGCTGATGCAAAACCACTTTGAAGACCAGTTGCTAGAGCTAGAGGGGAGTGTTGCAGAGGTAGGGGGCATTGTAGTCTTAGGGTAGCACAGAAAACCCAAGCATATGTCTCTGCAAAGAACTCAGCTCAATAAAGTGTAAGCACATTCAGCCACATTCAGCAAGACACAACTCTGCAAATTTAATTAAAGTTTGTTGTCTGAAGGTTGATGGCTAGGAGAGGCATCAGTGAATATCATTTACTCTGCACAAGCCCTCTTTGACTGCATTCAGCAGAAAACTTGGATGTCAAAGTACAAGCATAGAAGCTCTGTTGCTTTTTTGAATGTTTCATCTTTCATTGTTTCTTGTAGCCTGCAAACTTTGCAACGTACCTTCCTAAACTTCCCTGTGGTCTCTGTTATGGTTTGGATGTTCCATTTGATACCTGAAGAGATGGCTTTAAAGAGTGTAAATCTTGGCTCCCCTTTCTTGAGAGCAGACTCAGCCATTTGCCATCACTTTTCTTTGTTTCTCCCTTCTCAGTCCTGAAGTGATAAATTTGACAAGAGTAATAATGGTCTTTCTCTTCCCCATGATCTTAGTAATGAATTTTCAAATAACATAAAAAAGGAAACAAAGTCTTTCTTTGCTTATTTCCAGTATCTTAGAAGGAATACTTTTGACACCCTTAAGGACTTTGCTTTTTCCAGCATAAAAGTGGTGACTGACAAAACCACCAAAACATTTACCGTGTGCTTTGAGCAATGCTTTAAGACAGTGTACTGATTCCATACCAAATCTATTCATAAGATAAATTTCAAGGTCCAGAAATTGGTTTTTGTTTAGGTAACATTTCAAAGGAATGAGAGCTCTTGCTCACTATTTCACTTAGTGATCTCTTTATATTTACCATATTAATGTGCCTAATTCCAAGTTAAATATAACCACTCCGTTTTTCCCGAAATACCTTAGACAGCTGGGGTTTTTTGTTCAAATGGTAACTAAACTGGAGGACAGGGACTATTACAGATATGAGGTTGGTTGTTGTGAGACTTGGTGTGTAATAAGCCTGGATTCTCAAAAATCAATTACAGAACTCCTCTGGATTGTATTTGAGCCAGGATTTAATTTGTGGTAGACCTAATGTTCTAGTGGAGCTCAGGGATGTTTTTTGTCTTGTCTGTTTGGTCTGTTCAAAAACACATTGAATTCCAGTAGTACATTTTAATGAAAATAAAAAAATACCATGTTTCTTATTTGCATGTTTAACTTCAATTTAACCTTACAGGAGAAATACCAACGAGAACAAGAGAAACTGAGGGAAGAATGGCTAAGAGCTAAGCAAGAAGCAGAAAAAGAGAGCTCCAAGTATTTTGATGAGGTAGACTGTGAAGAAAGCTTCACTGACTAGTTTCATGAGGGCTTTTTTTCCCTTATACTAGATGCATGCAAGCAGGCAAATAATTAGGTTTTTTATGTCATTTATCTTCTCATTTTGGAAAATAAATTGTGGTCCATGACTTGGTAGAAAGAGATTGCAAAAGTGGGATGGAAAGAGTAGGTGGGATGTTTTGAGGTATGTTGAATTTGTGTCTCTTCGTTGTGGGGCTGGTTAGGTAACTAACACCAAAATATGTTGGCAAAAAGTCACAGCATGTATTAATTACTGTGATCATAAATGGTCACTTTTGCTGTTTACTTACTACCTGATGCTACTTGTTGGAATTCTGCTTCAGTACTTTTATCATGAAGCATGTTTGTAAGTGTCTGGCTTGTTACTGGCAGACAGTTCATCTGATAAATTTACATATCAAATCAACTTCAGATTTCCAGTCATATATTTTAAAACACTGAATATGTGGTTTCTGTAGATGCTGAGTTTTATGGCTGTGGTTTATGGGAAGATGAACGAGTTTTTTCCTGAGTATGGGAACTGTCTGAGGTATCTATTCTTTACTGCTAAGTAAGTGCCGCTTCAGGCATCCAAGCTAGATCAGTTGTGTTTACACAGTCATGAATAAGTAGGCCATAATCTAAGGCTTAGGACTTTAATAAGAAAGCTTTTTGAGCTGTTAGAGGACTTTGTTGTATGAGAATGTAAACCATTTCGGGTTTTTTTCTGTCATTAGGGGTTTTGATGGACCCATAAACATTCCTTTTTCCCTGCAACTAAAACATCTTTTGACCACTGAAAGGCCTTTTCTCATCTTCGAGAGAAGAATCATAGAGTGGTAGGTCTGAGGCTTGACTTTGAAATGGTAGGAGAATGGAAGAGAGTGGGAGATTCCTCCACACCAGGATTCATGTGAAATTCATTGGTCTCATATAGATTGCAGTGTATATCTTTGTGTATACACCCTTAAGTAGGTCTCAGGTTTCTAAGTCAAAGCAGTAGGGAGAAAGGCTGGATATCACGGAAGGGTTTGTTTTCCATGGGTATTTAAGTGGGGAAGGGATGGCTTGACATGTAAGTGATACTTTAGAAAGCAGAATGTTTCACATAGTTGTGGCCACGCTGCCTGTGGTGCTTGCTGAGGCTGTTGTGTGGAATGAAGCTCTTGAGTTAGGAGAATGTGAAACCAAACTGTGCCCTGCATCTTGCACTGGAAGTGCTGGGGGTCGTTTTTATACATTCCTACCCTCCCTACAGAATAACTAACTTTTCTGAGTGAGCAGTCTCTTTAAAAAACAGGTCCCTTCCCTAAAAACATGATCTTTTTTTCTTTTCTACAGGAGCAGACTGTTCTAACCCTAAATGCAACACCTGTCACTTCTCAGGCTCCACCTGTGTCCAGCTGGAGAGCAAGCCCTGAAGGAAATACTCCTGAGGAGCCAGAAGGAGATGGAGGAAACAAGCTGGCAGCGAGCTTGCTGAGAGAGGAAGAAGAAAGGAGGAGGCTTCAGGAGGAACGGAGGATCCAGGAAGAAGCAGCCCAGCATTTTGAGCAAGAACGGGAACTCCAAAAGCTGCAGCTCGAGAGACAGCGCAAAGAGAGAGAGCAGCAATACGCTGAGGAGCAGAGGCGTCAGGCAGAGATGGAGGAGCAGAGGCAGCAGGCGGAAAGGCAGAGGGAGGTGCCAGCAGAGGTGCCTCAGTACCAAAGGTGTGCGTTTGTGATAGGATGTACTTGCTCTTCCTTCTGCAAATTCAAATCCGTTTCTAACGGGACTGTGTCTGTCCTATGTATATAAGGATGCTCATGTAAGATTCATGCTGCAATTGGGAGGTGCACAATACCATATGATACCAGTCTTTCTTTCAAAAGACAGAAGGATCAGGCATAACACAAAGTCCTTCCCCAAGAATCAAGTGCTGTATTACCCTACTCCAGCTATTTTTTTTTAATGGGATATGTAAATACAGTAATTGTAATTACAGCCAAATGAAAGACAATCTGAAGCACTTAATGAGAAGATTTTTTAAGAATTGTGCACAAGCCTACAAATTGAAAGCCAGTGACTCAACATACAAGGCTTCCAGAAGAAATACCAAGTTAACACTTTTCCAACAAAAGTGTGACTGATTTTTCCAGATTTTTCTCTCTTTTTAATTCAAGAGTGTAACAATAAAGCTTAATTGCAATTTAAGTACTGGGTTAATTTGTCAATGAGGGATATCATGGTATATGAGTGAACAGTTTCTGACTTAATTATAGCCTGTTAGAAATATCCACTGCAGATATATTTTTTCTCTCCATTACATTCTTCAGCAGCTTAATTTAAAAAGCAAACAAGTAAGTCCGCACCTATTAGTTCACAAGTTTGTGTTCTTACCCAGAAGTTTTCAGACTACTGTTACAGGGGATTAATCTGTCTGAAACAGATTAAACCAGTAACTTTTCCTTATTTTGTCTGCATTTACCTTACTGTCTTGTGTATAAATTGTGGTTTCTCTTGAGGTTTTTCTCCTTTTCTTATGTAAGTAGTAAGAGATGACTGAAGATAACACATGATATCAAGCTAAGTCTTAGGAGAAGATAATATGATTAAAAAAGCTGCATATATTTGCAGAGGAGGTGGTAAGACCCAGAATTACTTTAAGCTTAATCTAAATGACTGCTGCTTGATATGCCTCCTGAGCAAAGCAGAGACACAATGCTACAATGGCTGAACAGGTTCTTCTTGGCAGCAGAGCCAGGCTAACTTTAGAGTTTTAGCTTGTCCCAGTTGCAAGATAATAGGACTTTGTGGGGTAACTTATTAAGCTGCTGTAATATCTGCATATCTAAATCCTTGGTACATTCTTTAGTGCACAGGGATTTCACTGCTTCTGAGGTTGCTGCCAAAGGATGTGTTTTGCTAAACATGGGTGGTTTTGCTTAATAGTAAAGGAGCAAGTTCAGTGAAACTGGGCTTTAAAATATCTGCTGTTAGATATTTGCTATAAGATGATACCCAAAGATAGGATCTGAAATCTGAAATGTTACAGTAACACCTGCAAAGGCATGATACTTGCTGCAAAGTGTGCAGAGGGAGGGAACAGACGACTGAAGACCGTTGTTTGTGGAACTTTGTGTGTTTCTAAACTGCATCTGCACAGTCTTCTAGAATAAAAATGTGATTTTTAGAGAACTGCTGTGCTTGGACAAAACTTTCCTCCTGGCTTTGAAATGGATGAGATAATCACTGTTGTATACTGATGCTTATAATGTTTTCATCACCTTAGTCTTTAGGATTCTTTTAACACATCTGAACTTTCTCAGTTTTCTCTGGCTATGCTTACTGTTTCCTCAGTTTCTAGAAATTTTTTTAGCATGTATTTTATCTTTATTTTGCTTCTAGACATTACGAGCACTATGAAGTATCTAGAACAATAGAGGATCAAGCTGGCCATCCTCTCATTGACAGGTAATAAGGAATTTAATCAACACATAGGTGAAACATCTTCAACAATAACCATTCTGTCATGCTCATGTTTGGATTCCTTGTCACTTCACAAAAATGTAATTTCCAGCAGTTTTTCCTGACAACTTTTCTGCCTTCTTTTATCAGTTATATTTCTGACTGTTAATTTAAGACTCCTTAGAACTTTAACTGTTTGGGGGGGTTAATTTAAACTGGTTTTTTCCCCCTTAGGGATGTCTTTTGAATAGTTCCCTTAGGAACTACTTATGTCTATGTATGTCTTTTTTCTGTATATGAACATAATGTATCTTTTTTTTTCTGATAGGCATTATGAGCATTATGAAGTTTCTAAAACCACTGAGGAGCAACCTGGCCAGTCATTTGCTGACAGGTATGTATGATGTTGAATCGCAACACCAACTGTAACATCACCATTTCTGTGTTAGAAAACTTCTAAAATTCTATTAAAGTTTAGTCATAGCAGCTAAATGTATACTTTGGATTCCTGCTGTGTTTTGCAGTTTTTATGGCATGTTTTCATATTGAAAAAAATAAGCAGCCAAACTTTTGTCAACTTTTTATACTGTGTTGTAAGCAGGAGTTAATCAGTGGGATTCTACTGGGAGAAACAGAAGTGTGAGAAGGTAGATATGTGGGTGGTACCAGACTTACCTGGCTGGAAAACAATTTCAGATACTATTGTGGTTGTGTCATAGCACGCTCTACAAACTAAGGTGCAGTCATCCCAATTACGGTTGTGCAACCTGAGAGAGTAAACAGGAAGGGAAGTAAGAGGCAGCAGCAGCATATTTATCAGGGAGATAGTGGATGTTGCCCTTTTAAGTTACACAAGTGATTTTTATGCTATGATCTCTTACTTTACAAATCAAGCCTTTGTTTTGGATTGCATCTCACAGTAGTTCTGAAGATGATATCTGCTGTGTATTTGATTACTTCTCATAGTTGGAGTGAGCATACTTTTTTATATAAAGAGGAACTCCAAAAATTACATGGTACAATTAATGGATCTGTTACTAATGAAAGATCTAAATCTAACTTCAGAAGGAGCATGCAGTAAATAGTTACATGTTGGATATATGTGTGAGGAGGACACTGCTTTTTTCTTCACTACAGGCAGCTGTGAAACTGTAGCATCTTCTTACACAGATAATAAAATAGGTCTGCACCATAGACAGAGAGTAAGAACTTAAGGACGCAAGATGGGATGTAGTTTATGCTTCATTTATCTACAGATAAAGGACAGGACCCCTCAAAATGCAGCTATGCATCCAGTGCTGTATGTGTAAACACATTAATGTAGCCACTTTGAGTTATGACCAAGCAAAGGATTTCTGTTCCTTTGTGAGGTATTTTAAACTAAAAAACTGGCTGTACTACGTGAGACTCATAATACAGCAGAGATGTTGCTGAAGCTCGTGCTCTGTACTGTCAGGAGACCAACTTCTTGCCATTTGTCTTCCTGTATATGACATTTGTTGCTAAAAAAATTTCCGGCTAAAAAAAACATTAAAAAATTATGCTGCTAGGTATAATGAGCAAACAGTAAATTTTTCCAAAAACAATCTGCGTGCCTCCTCAAACGAGGAGGTGTTTTGCTTACAGTCTAGTAACAGTGCTGAAGTATGATTTAAGTTTCTCATGGAGCCAAATCAATTGTAAATCTGCTCTGAAAGTTCTCACTTCTTTGACTGTAGTCTTCATGAAGCTTCCACAGGAAAGGACTTGGTTTTTTACATGCTTTTGTTGAAGCAAGTACAATGATCATTTCCTTATACCTGAAGCACTAACAACTTTCAGTACAAAATTTTAACTTTCATTTGGTGATTATTGACATTTAAATACTGACATTTTCTTTTTCCTTAGTATCCTCTTGGTCTTTAGCTATTTTTTGCCTCTTCTTTGAAGTACAGCATAAGTTTTTGATGGGAGGGATTGTGAAAAAAAAAAAAAAGGACTGCGGTTCTATCATCTGCAATGATAAGAGCTTTGTCTGTAATGAGATCTTGTAATTAAGATAGAGAAATGAATGCTTTTATATCCCTAGGAGTAAGTCAAAGTCAACTACAGAACTGAATGAATTCAACATAATCAGAAATGGTAAGTACT
Organism: Pomatostomus ruficeps; assembly: GCA_013400735.1. NCBI lineage: Eukaryota > Metazoa > Chordata > Aves > Passeriformes > Timaliidae > Pomatostomus > Pomatostomus ruficeps. The sequence goes on along the minus strand of VYZT01029401.1, from coordinate 15,370 downwards.
ATATAATTTCCATTATATTCAATTTTTTCAGGCAGGGAGGGAGGGGGAGAGAGTAGGAGGAAAAAAGTAAGATGTGTACATACAGTCGTCCTAAGAAAATTAATTTTCAGAGTGCTTTTTGATAGCTGCACTGTAAATTCATACTATGCCCCAATTTAATGAACCTTCAACAACAAGAGGAAGATCGTACAGTCAACATAAAAGTGAACAAATATGATTAACTGCCCTCTTGAAGACCATCTATACCATAGATTTCATTTCAACTCAGTAGTTAACACATAATTCAAATAACAGAGAAATGACCTGAAAGATTTCCCTATCCCCTTTATGTCTAAATAAAGCAATAGAAAGCAGTGTTTTAGTGCCTTGAAGAAATAAATAAATTCTTATAAACAGAGACAACTTACAGAAGAAAAGAGTATGAACTCTTAAAGAGAAAGAAGGTATCCCATTATTTAACTATGTATTTTACATGTGCTTCAGTTAGTAGTGGAGGAAGAGTCCAAATTATGGCACAAAAAGAGGTCATGCCCTTTTAAAAAGAGTCATGTGTACACACAAATGTCTATGCATATACACTTAGGAAGTGAAGGAAAATATATTTAAATTAAGCATTGTATAAAAGGCTACATTAATGGAAATAAAAATGAAAAAACCTTTAGTAATTAGTTTTACCCATCTGTAAAAGGGAACTGGAATAACTTGTGAATGGAGTTCTTGGAATTATAGGCAGAGTGCTGACAGGACAATAACTGCTTTTGTGCCTTGAGGTGTCTAGCTGAAGTTTGCACATGTTGTCTGCACAGGTACCCAGGGCAAGTACTCAGAGAGGTCCTGGAACATGGGTGAGTCACAGAAGAAATCTCAGAAGGAACAAAACCTGTCTGCAGCAGAGTTGGAGAGACAGCAAATCCTTCAGGAAATGAGAAAGAAAACATCTCTACACACGGACAGCAGCTGGATTAGGCAGCGCAGTTCCAGTATACATAAGGAGCCCGTTAGTCTGTACAGCAGTAGTATGAGGAGGTAGGAATGGCATTAAAAATTAACTCTGCCTCTTATCAAATATTTTTGTTTGGTTATTCTGAGCTTCAGCTTGTATTACAGAGGATATAAACAAATTGAGTCTGTGAAATGCTGTATGGTAAACTGCATAGCAGCATAGATAGAAGAAAGTAGCTGTATTGCATTACTTACCTGGCGTTTTTTGCAAGTAAGGAATGTGGATGTTACCTGTAAATAACTCAACTGCTTATTTCTTGGTTGGTATAGCAGCAATGGAAATCAATATTGTGCTTTGTCATTGACAGGTGTGTTTAAGAATTTCAACATGGCAACCTATTTTGTAAAGGAATTATTGTGGCTAAGGAGTATAGCTTTTCTAACACAGAAATATGTCAGAAAGTTTGGATAGTTTATTTTTGCTTTATTTAATGTATGAATGTTGGATTTGTCACTTAGGAAACAGGTGAGTTATCAGTCAGGAGAGTGTTTGGTTATTGGGCCAACACCTTGTACCTGGGTGATGCTATCCAGTCTGGGTGGATTGTTATTTTTGATCTGGTATCCCTTGGAGAAAACATAAACCTGGTATCTGAGGTCTGTTGCTGCACTGTGGATTTTGATACAGTTCACCCTGATAAGGCTGCAGTGAAGTGTTTTGCGTTTATTAAGTAGTTGTTAAGTGCCACCTCTTTTGTCTTGCCCGCTTTTTCCCATGAGAACTATGGCTGGACACAAAAGATAATTTGCTACTCATACATTTTAAATTGGTACATGAAGAATATTGCTCAGAGTGCTCAAACAAATGTGTTCATCCTAGAAAATATTAAAAATGCGAGAATAATAGCTTTCTCTTAAAAAAAATCAGCGTATAGCTCTGTTGCTCCATCTGTACTGCCATTTACATTTGACGTGCTTACATCTCTGTTACAGAGGGGAGTCTTTGGACAATCTTGATTCTCCAAGAATGAGCTCGTGGAGGCACCACTCATGGCTGAACCAGTCTGCATCCTCTTCATCTCTGTCTTCTAGTCAAGATTTTAGTCGCCCGGTGTCCACTTCAAACCGAGCCTACATGTGCACTCCTTCCTCCAGCAAAGCACCTCCCGTGGCCAGCTCTGCAAGAGCCCTCTCCACATCCCAGACAGCTCCCCGGGCTCAGTCTCCCCTCTCTGCTTCCCAGTCAGGGTCCCAGACACGCAGCAGGTGAGTGGGTGACCTTTTGCCAGGAAGGTACAAATGTTGGGCAGCACTGAAGAGCAGACTTAGTGTATATGCTGGGATTACAGCATTTTTCTTGCCCATAACAGTGTTTAACAAACACCTGGAGGTTTCTGGCTGGAGGGGACAGTGGAAGTATGGGCTGGTATTACCCCCCTACTCCAGTCACTCAGAAAATTCCCCAGGTTTGTCATCACTGCTTGATATTGGTTAAAAAACCAAAGGAACTTGAAAAATCAATCTGCAGTCTCTGAGCTGTGTGTTGGTTACCAAAACGATTAGCAAAAGCCTATTCCAGATGGCATTTCTGACATTTATTTTCCTTGGTTTGTTTTAACAAAAGATTCCTGAAACCCACGCTTCATGACCCTCATCTTGGTCTCTCCTCCCCACTTCGTGGCATGTGGTCAATATCATCTTGAGGAACACTCAGGAATGCTTATAACCCATGACCCTGGAGAATTACAGAGTAGGATGTTGATTTTAATCTAGGAGGAGAAAGCAAGAATTGCAACATTTTTTAAAACAAAAATGGAATTCAGCTGTGGTATGGTAGATAACTCTGCTGTTTTATGTACTTGAAACATTTAAAAAATACCTTGGGATAAGACTCCAGGGAATCATCCCACACAGAATTACATGTGTTATATATAACAGCAGTGAACACTACTTCACTAGCTCTTACACTCTCAGGCAGGCACTTAGTGATAAATTGACCTTTCTTTTTTTTTTTTTTTTAAGCTAGGCTTTTACATTCTTTATGATGAAAGAAAATTACCTTCTTTACTGTATTTGCTTATCTTGTTCTCACTTCCATTTGCTAACACCATGGTAGATCTATGGAAACTGACCTCCATATGGCTTATGTTCAAAGAGTTAACATAATATTTTATGTCCAGGACTAGCCTTCTTTGATCTAACAAGGTGCAGATGGTGAGACTTGGAAGGCATGCTTACTAAAACTTATCCTTCTGCATGGTTCCCCACAACTAAGAAGGCAGGAGCACAAAACCTGTGTTCTTACTCTCCAAACTTAACAGTACACTTTTTATTTGTAGAAGGTATTTTATACAATGAAATATGTGCCAAGAATGTGACAGAATTTCTTAACTTGTTCCTATGTAAATTTGATCTAAATTATAACACTTCAGCTTTCCCTACCTTTCAGATCTACTCTAAATAATATTAATTTTCAGTTTATTTTCCCCAAGCAGCCTAATAGTTCAGTTTTTACCCATGTGTTTTTTATTTTTAATCTCAAAAAGTATTTGGTAACTTTTCTTTGTCTTTTAAACATTTTCAAGCTGTTTTTAAGGTTTTTCATTCTATATTTAGGTCAGTCAGTGGGAAGAAAATCTGTTCATACTGTAATAACATTCTGGGCAAAGGAGCAGCCATGATCATTGAGTCTCTTGGTCTTTGTTATCATTTACATTGCTTTAAGGTGAGAGCTGGGAGTCACATCATGAAGGAACAGGAACTAATCAGGAGCACGCATGGCTACTCAGTGTTATGCTCACAGGGGTTCTTACTAATCACCTGCTTTGCCTTCTACTCTTGACAGCGTGGTGCATGCATATTTCCATGAGGCAGTCCCATTTGCAGGCCTTTAGCACTCGGCTCTAGAAGTGTTTCTTAAATGCCAGAGCTAATAAGTAGGACTTTGATAAATAAGATGAGCACACTGACTGTGAGATCAAAGATTTCCTTCTTCAAATAAGTGGCAAAACATCAGAAAATGCTGAACCACTTCTGCCAGAGAAAGCAGCTCCTCTAAAAAAAGATAAAATCTCAGCCTTGACCCTGGCAATTGAATCATTTAAGATGACCCATCCTGTCTAAGCTCACCTTAGCAGACAGTGTTCATGTGGTGTTTTCCAGGTACAGGCATGTTGGAAGAGTTCAACATGGCAGAACAAAACCCAGAACAAAACCAAAAGGTGTGTTTAGTGCTACTCAGCCCTAGTCAGCAACTAAGTGTACTAGCTCATGCCCGTCACTGAGACCTAGACCTACTTCATGATTTCCCACCAGCTTGGGGCACTGGCAGAGCTGAAAAAATAAACATCTGCCAGCAAAAGACAGCAAAGCAATCCTGTACCCCTGCCCTTAGACTACATGAGGAATTAGACCATGACTTGGAGGTGCTGTTGGACCCTACTTCTTCCCTGACTTCAAGAAAGAGATTTTGGTGCCCGGTTCAGAACACTTGTTTTCTGTGCCCAGCTCAAGTGCATCACCTGGAGTAGTACTAGGGATTGACTCTAAGCTCTTCCTAGTCCTACCTTACCTGGGCAAGTGGGACAGGTGATCAGTCACCATTCTCTTTTCTGGAAGACATGTATTCTGTGTGAGACAATCCACGTCTTGCTCATAACTTGCATAAGAAAATGCCAAGTTTCTGTTTTTCAAATTTCTGAAAATTAATGAGCCGTTGAACAGACTGCCATCCAAAAGTTTCATTACTTGGTTAAGCAGGGAAACTATCTGTCCTTTGTAAATTCAGTAAGGGGAGTATTAGGTTTTGGATTACATTCCTTCCAGATGTAGTTCATATTCACAGCAAGTACATGTTTAGCCGCCATAGCTAAGTAGTTTAATGTTAGCATGGCAGCAGTCAAGCCTCTTACGTGTTTATGCAAGAAAAATTAAATCAGCCCCATCTCTCCAAATCAGAACTTGTTTCAGTGATGCAAACCCAGGAAATTGGGAGTGCCTGTGTATTTGCTGCTTCGAGTACCAAGGGAGTGAGGACACCAGCAGCATGTAGTGCCACATGGAAATCTGCAAGTAGCACACCCAGGTGTTCTGTGCCAAAATTCCTGTTGCCATCTAGAGAACAAATTTTTTTTGTGCCAAACCAGTTTCAGTTTTCAGAGAAACCAAAGTTCAAATTAGATTTGATGAACTAATCTCTAAAAACCGTCTGCTTTATGTTTGCTTACTTGGTGTATCTCTGCTATTCATTTGTCCAGTCGTCGCCTTAAAATACTTTTTCAGGGTTGTCTGCATTTTGATCTACTAATTGTTAAACATTTGCTTCTAGTGATTGTGGGGTTATGGTTCAAGCTTTGTTGAGCTTAATCTGAGCTGCTTTTGAACAGCATTTTTGTTTCTTAGTGTTTTGGAGAGAGTTGCTAATTATTCATGTGTGATACAGTGTGTTGCCTGTGGATGCGACCTCGGCGGATCCCGCTCTGGAGCCGAAGTCAGGATCCGAAACAACAAACTCTTCTGCAACGACTGCTATATCAGATTTAAAAGTAAGGCAACCCAACTGCAGTGTGCATGATTGTAGTTCTTCTCTGTGCTGTACAGCCTCAAGTGTTTGCACAGCTGAGCCACTTGATAGCTTTCATGTTTAGCTTTCAGTTAGTGAATAGGTTCAGCAAGGTTTGATTGCTAGTTTCTGTCTTTTGTAGGGTAGTCATTCCTAACTTCTAACTCACTGGTAGCTGATTTTACCAACTTGTTATTAAGCAGCTTCAAGCAGACAACATGGTATAGTCACCTTCTTTTCTTCAAAGATCTGAGAAAGTGGTGTCAGGGAGCTGTCAGGTGCTAAAAAGGCTTGTCTTTATAGCAGAGAAGCCTGTTTGAAAAAGTGTCTACATTTTTTTAAAAAGTAAGCCGAAATATGTATTTAAGTCAGTCCTAATGCATACCTGGAAAGCAATTAGTTTATCTTGTGCAGATGGCACAAATGCTGGTTTCTTTTTGCGATGCTATTATTATTGGAATTATAGGTCTGTAATTGGTTATTCATTTAGGTACAAGTTCAGGAGGAATTGGTTTACTTACAGATCTTAATTAAAAGGTGCAGTATAATTTTTTTCCTTCTTATGGTTTGCAGAATTCTGATTTACTGGAGCATGATGTTAAGGCTTTGTATAGTGGTATTTAGGTCTTTTTTTCTGCTATCGTAGATGATGGTAGACACCCTCCTAATTTTGATAAGTGTCAGGAGTTTTATTCAACTCTTTTTTTATGTAGCAAATATGGAATTCTCTAGGATGATAAAAATCAGGGAAGGGAAATAATTACTGAATTACTTCCTGGGAAAAATGTCCGTGTTTCTTTATGAGCTCGGCACATTTTTCTCATGCTGGATTGGAAGGCAGTGAAGGGAACAGGATATTCATGCTGCAGTGTTTGAGCAGGAACTGGGTAGCTGCTGGCTGTGAAACCTAACTCAGGAAAAGAGCAGCTCTGCATCTGATGCTGTTGCTATTTGCAGGCTCTTTTTGACTTCCATGAAGAGAAGGCACAGAAATGCTTTTGGGGTACCCGAGCTAAAATCAGAAAGTGCAACACCTCGTGAGGGTAACAGCGCATTCACAGAGGCTGATGTTAAGTGTACAGATGCCACTGTGATCAGAGGAAGGAGGAAGAGAATTGCTCCCTTCCATCTGGAGGTGATCCAGGGCACTGGGTCATCCCGTGTCCAAGTTAATGTTTGGAGAATGTATCTCCTTGTTGATGACAAGCCTACACCAAAGTGACCATGTTCCGTTTGAAGCACCCAAATGTGTGAGAGATTCACTCTGGCGCTTGCTCATGTTATTTTTATCTCTGTCGTTTGTTTTGGGGGGAAATATTGCTGGATGAGTTGGATAAGTAATTTTATTATGGATGAATTGCTGTTTAGTCTCTCTTTGACGTTACAGCCCATAAAGTCCCAGCAGTGCCTTTCAGAAGCAGAGCTGATCTGTGAGGAAATGTTTCTATTCCCTTCCCTTCAGACTGCATCTACTTGGGCCAGTGGGCACCTCAAAACATAATTGTATGAGATTACAAGTAAAATCAGGAGTTATAAAAACTTGTAGGTACAAACCAAAGCATTCAAATTAGTGATTAGTAATTGAAATCATCTATTTGAATAATACAAAAACCAGCTATGCAATTACTTCAGTGAAAATGTATTGGGAGCACAGCACTGGCCTGTGATGCAGATTACTATTTTTTGTATTTGCATTTGACATGAACCTGGCTAATTATTTGTTAGTTTGGAATGTGAACATGTTGGCTAAAAGGTTTGATAAACCCTGGGGTTATTAATAGTCACTGTGAAATTTTATGGTGCGGTATTTTTGCACTTTTTTGTGTTAATTCTGTGGTTTAAACTTGGAAGATTGTAGTGAAATACCACTGTATTGGCAGATACCTACAAAGATATGCAGGGAAGATAAAAAAAGTCCTTTATATTGTTACAGTCATTTAGCAAATTTTAATTTCATTATTGAAGGGTAAATTTAGAAAAAACTGTCATCCTGTCTCTGTGCTAATACTAAAAATAATTCTTAAAAATTTGGTAAGGTGCATGTTCTGTGGAATATCACTTGGCCTGAAATACATGCAGTGCTGTATTTGGATTAAACTCAAATATGTATTATTCATTAAATTTGGATTGCTCAGTTCAGAATGTATACCTTAGTATGTGCTACCATTTTCAATAAGTATTTGAAACACCATTTTCTGACTCTTTTAAACTTTAAAATGTTAATTGTTGTCACAAAGATTCTTCAGTAACTAGACTTTACTTACAGTTTCTTTTGTCTCTCCCTAACAGCTGGACAACCAACCTCCATGTGAAACAAATGAAGATATGAAACCACTGTTGCAGATAAAAGAAGAGGTGATTGCTGCTGATGTAGATCTATAAATATATGTATTGTGTGTATGTGTGTTTTTTTCTAAGAGTAACTCTTGCTTGTCTAGTCTTCATAGCAATACCTTGTATTCTTCATATAACTATTTTTATTTATAAGAAAGTAATTGCAGTAAGGAAATAGCTGGGAAAAATGCTTTCACATTTTCAGCTTCAAGTACTGAGAGCACAAGAGAGAATAAGTATATTTTCAGTAATAACTTCAAAATATTTTTGAGGCTTATAATCAACTAGTTGACTTTCCAATGGTATATGAAGAGGGTATTTTGTTTCTGAGCTCTTGAAATGAGCATTAGAGAAATAGCTAATATAAATATATATTTGCAATTGCTGTCTTTATTTTTGACATATACTGAAAGTGAATTCTCTAGGTTAATACGAAGCTGCATTTATATGCACACAAATGTGTTTGCTTTCCATATGCTGGTTTCTAAAATTATGTGCTTTTTTGAAACCTAAATACAAAGAATAATCTGTTTGCTCAGTGGTGTTGGCATAATATTCTATGGAATCCATTTAAGGGAGAAAGTTTTCTTTTCCCTTATGGAAAACGTAACTATCGCTCTTTCCTCTGCAAACTGAGTGGAGAATGGTTGTTGAATTATCATATATTTGTAAATAAAAAAATCTGATGTTGCATATATTAGAAGTTTTTGTCCTTTCTGTTCAGCTAAACATGTTTAAGGTAATGTGTGGAAATATAAAATTGTTTGAATTTCATCTTGGGAAGAATATTTTTTCTGACAGGATTAAGCTGTTCACCTAAATATATGCAAGAACAATAGTTCTTCCGTTTCTCTTTTCCTTTGTAGTCAACGTCAAAGTCTGTGTACAGCTTTTTCGTCAAGCTCCTCATGCTCTTTCCCTTGAGCATTCAGTACCAGTGGTGAGACTATATGCTCATCCGTGAAAAACAGTTGAAAGAGGTGGATGTTCCTCAAAATCTCTCTGCTGTTGCTAGAAACGAAGTGGGTTGGGTTCTGCTCCTCCTGAAAACACAGCTGGAATGTGCACTGTGTCTCAGTGGTGGCCTCTAAACTGTTTTGGTCAGTGGCTTCCCCAAATCCTTTCATGCCTGGTTATGTACCCTCCTGTGTCCATATCCTTGGAAGCAGTGAAAAAACATAGGCTGTGGATCAGAGGAATTTGGGGGAGTGCAATCCACAATTTTTTGTCGATAAAACTGAGGAAGAGGAAGCTGGGAGGTGTAGGACAACTCTTGAGTGTGAGCTTGTATATGGCACCATGAAGAGCTGCAGTGAGGCAGCCAAAGCAGCTTAGGGTGCTCCTCACTCTCAGGGGATTTTGGGGGGTGGGGTGGGTAGGAGAGCACACAGATTGAGAAGCGAGATTGTGGCTGTGATAGCTGGGGGCAACAAGGGAAGATCATGCTGTTTTGGCATAGTGGGAGAACTTCACCTGTTTTTCTGTAATTTCTCCTGCTTGTAACTGAATGCTGCTTGCTGAATTACAAAGTGCCAAACATTATTTTTAATTTTTGCTTTAAAAATTATCATAAAAATCTAAAATGCCTCATCAACCAAACTTGGTTTTGGTTTTTGGTATTCAGTTAAAGACTGGTAATGATACTTAATTTGGTTTTTACTGTTGTAGTAAGTAACACCATGGTAGACCACAGACAAGAGTACTGGGATATGAAGTCCTCAAGTACAAACTGTGGAGGGATAGTCACACTGCCTGCTTACACAGCTCTCTGGAGTCCTCTCTGCTGCTTGTGGAAGAAGCTTGCTTCCCTGAGAACTATTCAGAATAGGAATGCCATTTAGATGCTGTGCAGTTCTGGCTCTGTATTAAGGCACATACTTGATCAATATGGTGTGGATGCCCGTCTACATGGCAGTTTTCAGTCTTCTTTTATTGTAGACAGCATCTACAATAATGAACCAATGAACTACTGTCCCCTCGCCCCCCAAATTCCAGATACTACAGTGTCCATCACCAGCACTGAAATACACTGAGAGACACAATTTTTTTATTTTTGGTCCCAATTCAAAGTTTCTCAACCTCCAACCAATGAATTTATCTTAGCCTATCCATGATTCCCCCTCTCCCAGCACTGTGTTATGGAGCAAAACTATGAGAAAAGTTAGGGATGGCAATGCTGTCTTTTGCATCTTGAGCCAAGTCATGTTTCCCTGTCCATGGGAATCATTTGGGCATGGAAATTGACTGGTGGTGAAAAATGGAAGGAGAGAAAATTCAGCAACCTGTGGTCTGCGATGCTGCCTGACTCATTTCCCACAGCCCAGAGTGGTGTGCTCTGAGCCAGGCTGGCTTCTCCTAAATGGTGTCAAGTACTTCCATGTGGGTTCCAATTTCATTTTCCCACAAAATGTCTGCAAAGAGACTGGGTTATTTCTTTAGCTTGCTCGTGTGCAAATGAGTAGGATTTCAAATTTAGTGGGCCTCAAAGAGCTGAAGTTGAAACTCTTGAGGAGTTGAAGCTGAGTTTCCACCCTTGTTAAAGTCCTGGTTCAAACAAGACTTCTTCAAATCTGCATTTGCTAATTCACATTGGCAAATGTGAGTAACAAAATTCTTTCATCCCCTCCTTCTCTTGGAGGGGAATGGGCAGCCAAACCCACTTTATGAATGTTGTATTTGTCTGTTTTGATTCTTGCTGAAGTATTTGGAGCATGCTGGGCTCTCAAGTTCAGCAAATCTGGTTATTGACACAAGATGGCAGTGTGGAAGTGCACCTCACACATTAAAAAGCCCTTTCCATGGTTGTAATCTCGTATAAAAGGGGTTGAGTTTGCTAAATGATGCTAAAGTTGTGATGTAAGAGAACTTTTCCTTAATCTTGGCTCTTTCTCCCCACCTGGCATCATGGAGGTGTGATGTGCAGCTGAATCTGAGCCATCTTCTTGGGTTGTTTTTGTTTGTTTGTTTGTTTTTTTCTATTTCATTAATTAGCTGCTACTTAAAGCAGTCTGAAGTAGGGATAGTGGTAAAAAGAATAAATCCTGTGGAGAAAAATTAACTAGATGATTTCTAGTGGAGGTTTTTGCTGTATTTTGTTGGATTCTTTTTTAAGGGACTGTTCAAGGAAGAAGAACCAATTCCCTCAGTTCATCAGCTGCAGAATGCTGTTTAAGGTTACAGCCCTCAAATGCATGGGACTGCAGGAGAGCTAAGCCTCTGCACTGCTGCTAAACTCTGAGTGCATTTCAGGCTGTGTATTCTGTTCTGTACTCTCAGGTACATGGTGCTGCTTGGGATGTTGTTGTCTGGGACATCCACCCAGGGCTGGTCTGGATATGGTGCAAGTCTGGGAGATACTCATGCAGCTGCCAGGGCAGGTTTTGCAGGATGCTATAGAGAAGGCAGCAGAGATTTATGAGTAAACAGCTGAATGAACATCAACTCGTTACAGCCAGTGGTACAAACGTGTAATTTCATGGGCTGGTGAGAACATGTCCACTCTTAGCTGAGGTTCTTGGCTCTCTAAGGTTCTCTGACATCAACAGACCGACCATGGCTCATATGTAGACACCTGCATTTTTGCATACCTGTCTACTTAATGCTTATTTGGTTTTAAAAAAAATACAGAAATATCTGAGAGACTCTTGATTTAGCTAAATCTTCCACTCTTAGCTAAATCTCCCCTCTCCTTAGGCTGTCAGCAACTAACTGCAGTGTGCATTTGAACACGGCTTTGGAACTGAGTGATCTGTGGATAACTACTGTTACAGGTCAATGTTTAAATAGAATGGCACTTCAAAAATAGAAAATGTTTGCACTGTGGGTTTTGTCTAATACATAAGAACAAGTCAAGCATCTTGGAGTACAATTCAAGGTACTACTAAGTTCTTAGTTTTCATGAGAGTTCCTTTTAGAGTTTTTCTAACACAAGATTTGTCAGAAATTTCAAGCTGAATTACCTATGAGTTCACCTGTTCAGGCAAGGTGCCACACCACAGGCAATGCTGGCTAGTGTCAGGATTTATGCAGCAAAGCCCATTTTTAGAGCTTGATAGCTGAGTTTGGAGTTCACACTGACACCAGAAATGGTCAGAGCCAGTCTTGTTATTTTCAGTAAAGTACTTTGCAGGTGAATCCCAAGAAGAGTTCAAGTGATGAGTTCAACACTTCCCTTAGGTAATAGCTGTTGCAACATGGCCTGTCCTTGTCACCTATGGAGAGTGAAAGTGCTTGCAATCTGACAATTTGAACTCAGTGTGAAAACTGGTATGCTTGCAGCAGTGCTTTAAATTCCAACCAATCATTTGTAATGGATTAGCAAAACCTGCGCCATGGCCATATGGAAGGTTTATTAGCAGCAGGCATAACTACATAAAAGAGCAACTTCATGCTGGAAGCACTTCAACATTTTCTTTTTAGCTCCATGCTTCTTGGTAGCTAGGGGCACTGACATAAAACAACATACAGGAATGATGTAAAGTGCTTCCTCTCAAAAGGGATGTTCTAGGGTGAGCAGTAGGGTATCAGTTTATTAAAGCTGGAGAGTTTTTTTAATTAGTTCAACCTACTTGAAGCAAACTTACCAATTAAGTACCTGCTATAGGCAACAAGGATTCCAAAGACCTGTGTCTTTGTGCAATGGGAATTATTGGGTTCTTCTTAATAGCTGACATTGTATAAAGAACCAAAACACTTTTTTGAAAATTATGTACAAGGGCGTCTGTACATACAGTTTCTCTTTACTGTTCGCAATAGAAGAAATAAAAAGCTCAGGCTGTCAAATGGGCAGTTCCTGAACACAACCCCATGAGAGCAGGCTCGTGGTTGGCACAGTGTGCCATCCTCAATGGCCTTCTGCAAGTACCTCTGCCAGAGCAAGTGTTTCTGATTCCCTGGACTGGAATTTGCTCTCGTCCTCAGACAGTCAACCAGATGTGCCATTTATTGCTGCTTCAGTTGCATATGGCCCTTCCGTGCTGGAAATTCACAGATTTCAGGGTCAGACCAGGCTACTGCAATATTTGGTCTGCCTGTGTCGCTACAAAATCGGAATCTCTCATCCAGCAATTCCCATACTGAACACACAACTGTGTGAACAGTGGTGTTCTTTGCTGGAAAGAAGTTCTGTACAGATGTGAAGTATGCAAATGATGAAAAGTCTACCACATGTCAACATAAATTGTTCCAGTGGTTAATTAACACTCTTAAAAATGTTAATTTTATTTTTACTTATTTTAATGATCTTTCTAGCTTATGACTGTATTTTTGTTCATTTAAGTTGATTTAGACTGTTAGAGCTAGATTAATTATCTTTGTTCCTTCTTAGATTGTACATATGATTCTGACAGTCCTTTTTTTTGTTGTAGTTGGGTTTTTCTGTTTGTTTGTTTTTCTTATACCTGTACATAAAGCCTTATTGCTCATATTAAACACAAAATGCAAGTTTACCCCCATGGGTGGACATTGTGGATAGAAAGACCTTCTCTCAGTGAACTGCAACACAAAACTCTCCCAGGAGAAAGTTTAGAACATAGGAGAACTAATCCTGAAGAGCATTAAAAGAATCCGAGGCTGTATAAGGATTTATTTGCATAAGGCAAATATTCATATAAGAGCTAATGTCCGTAAGGGAATTTTGCTGCATAAATTTTCTGGTATAATTACTAAGGTTCTGATTTGCCTTTGTGGGAATAACCATGCCCAAATTTCTGTGTGGTTCTGCTAAATTTTCCTGTCTTGGGGAAGCACCTCTAAGAGAATTCCATGCTGATGTGTCTCGACAGACAAGGGGACAAGATGACATTCCATTTTTATTTCTCAGCATGAAGTGTCAGCTGCAAAAAATACAATTAGTTCCTGCTGTGTTTGGCAGATATTGATGTGAGGGGTACAGCTTGTGGCTTTTCATCAAACTCCAGCTCCACAAACACAAAAACTGCTGTCTTTTGATGCCCATATGTAAACAAGATTCCTGCGGAGAAACAATAGTTTTACTTTCATGTGATACTTTTAAGTAAAATTAGTTCCTGTCAAGGTAATTGTCACATTTATGAGATATATATGTGCTGCACCTCACTATTAAAGCTGGGGGTTGTACCAGCGTACTCCTGTCTGCATACATCAGAGGAAAATCCCAAGACAGTTTAGGAGAAGCCCCACTGCAATGGAGGAAGTTGGTAAAAGAAGCAGCCTTCAGCCAGGCACAGCTTCTGTCTGTGAATGAACCACAGCCCTCGAGCACAGCGCACTGCAGAATGGCAGTCACGAGCCGTGCTATTCACAATACTCTGTGTAAAATGCATATTACAAATGTGCAGGTATTTCTATCAACAGTTTCAATGCATACAAATACTTTTGGACCTCAGCAAGTAAACAAACAAGTGACAAATCACTTCTTTGCTTTTTGCTATTGAAATAATTGAATGTTTCTGCCTTTTACTGGTGGAGTCAGTATTCTTTGGAGTGTTCTGTTGCCTGTGATAGTTCATGGCATGTCTAGCACCTGCTGAACACAGTATTTTGTGTTCCCTCTTCCTCAGTACTCTGTCAACTCAGCAATAAAGGAGAGGTAATTCTTTACTGAAGGTTGCCCCTGTCAATGTACAAACATTTTTAGGTTGTTCAGACCTTCTGTGTTACACCACTCACCCTGGTTTTGCCATCACCTAACCCTTTCCAGTTCATCTGCTGCTTCTAGTGATGTCATGCTAAATGGAAAACAAAAAGTGGGCTGATAAACACCATTTTGATGCTGAGAATATGGGTAGATGGTAAGCAAGAAAATACAGGCTGCACTAGCTATTTAGCATTATTACACTAACGCACTTTTTGGTTACTCACTATAGCACTTTGAAGCTACAGAGTGTTACCACATAGCATATTTCTGATATCATATACACTGAATGTTCTCTTAAATCCTATTTCTCTGTAACATCTTTGACTTCAAGCCAAGAAAGCTGCCTATTCAGAAAAACTGTTCATATAATCTTTTAATCCTCATGTCTTTGCCTAATCATGAGTTGTTAATAAACCTGGATTGCGTATAAAATGCCAGCTGAAGGTGCTGACTTTGTTAAGCTTGTAAAACCAAAGCATCCCTTCACCTAGCACTAGAGAGCATTTTCCCTTCAGTTTATCACTGCTATGATGTCTGAAATATGTCCATAAAAGTATCAAGAGATGTAGAATCCCAGAAGATATGGGGCTAATGTGTGTATCTCAAACAGCAATAGCTGATGGCTGTGGAGCCAACCATGGATTGTTATTAATAACCTGCTGTGAGAAAGAACAAAACGTGGCTGGAGGAGGGGGTCATGCAGAGGTAGGGCAGCACTTTCGAGGATAAACATCCTTGTTCTAGTTCCTGAAGATAAGCTGAACACACTACAGTGCATGTGCAGGAATGAGAAGTGGGGATGGACTGTAGGGAACGATCAAGATCCCCAATGAACTCTGAAGCCCTTCAGCCTGTTTTCAGAAGGGTCTAGAGGAATGGGCTATGCATAGGAAGTAATTTGCATAGAAAGTGAGAAA
>VYZT01029399.1:707-12519 GCA_013400735.1 Pomatostomus ruficeps | reverse complement strand
ACATTATTCCGAGGGCATCTAGTAACCCTCCCCAGCTGCAAACACACATTTGTGGATTCCTATGGTAAATTTCTGGAGTACAGAGACAAGGGGTCATCTCAGTACCTCGGTGACAGCACCCATGTGGTCTGCACGTGCCTTGGAGAGGGGTGAGAGGGGAGGACAGGGCCAGCACTCCTGCCCTCCTACTGGGCTGTTTGGCAGAGGAAATGGAGGGGTCAGAGCCTGAATTTTGCTCAACATTTCCTTTTTTGTGAAGCTTCTAGCCTTCTTCACTTCGTAGGCACATTCTTCACTTTATTACAGCTACATTTGTTGGAGGGCCCTCATGTTGCACCAGTAAGACCAATAAAGGGGCAACCAATTTCACCACCGGCACATGAATTTTTATGGGCCACTGCAGTAGTGACAGAGTAATGCAGGGTTTTCTATGTCTGCAGCCAGCAGAATCTAAAAGGACACCTCTGTTTGCCTTCCTGACTACAATCATTGTGAGCCCTGAGGCAGCAGGAGCCGCCATGGGAGGGATGCCTGCGGCGAGCAGCAGGTTATGCAAAGGGTTTTATAACCTGCTGAGGAGGGCGGCAGGGAGGGGAACACAAACTTCCGCTCCAAATCAGACACATGCTTAACTTTATTCTTGCTCTGTACATACTGTAGCACAGCTACTCTGGAAATCCAGACCTGGCCTCCTGCCTATGGTTCAAGCAGTTTAATTTGCATTCAAGATGGGAAAAGTGAACAACATGTCCATGAGATAACATCAATGTCTTGTCATCTACTGACTGCACCTCCTCCGCTTTGAGTTCTTACTCCTGTTCTTGTGTATGTATCACATACTTTTTGTCACGGTAAAATGATCTGTGAAGTCTGATTAGAACAATTCTTGTTTGTAAGGGGAAAAGCAGAGAACTCAAAAGAAAAAACTCCTGAGCTGTGTCTGACTCCTCTTCCAAGAAGAAAGCAGAGACTGGGAAAAGCAACAGCAAGAGAAGCAGAAACAAAGAAACTTACAACCATAAAGCTTCTACAGAGGCAGGAATGGCAATGGGCAGCTTTTGGAAATTTTAGTTTTTCCTTTTTTCTTTTATTTTTGTGGGAGATCTCTGTCCCTAAATCCATGCCATATTAACTATGACATCTACTGAAAAATCAAGAATGCAAAACATAATGCTGCAAACAATGCAAGAATGACCAGAGAACACACCTAAACAATTCTCTTGGAAAACACCAGAGTGCACTACTGCATAGCTGTAGACAATTCAGAATATGTTGCTTTGAACTTTGTCCAGTTGGTCTTGAAAAGCTCCACAGATGGAGTCCAGAGCTGCTCCGAGGAACCCACTCCTGTGTTTATCCTCCTTAATGTCTTCCCTTTCACTTAGTCAGAACCTCATCTCTATCAATTTCTGATCAGGATCTCTCTTTCTCCTATCACACACACCAGTGAAGAGCCAGGCTCTGTATTCTCTACAGCTTTCTCATAGGGATTGAGGGTCAGCTATCAGGTTCCCTCCCCAAGACTTCTCCAGACTGAACAAAACACATTCCTGTGGCCTTTTCTCACAGGAGGGTTCTCTAGTCCTGACCATCTTAATAGCTCTCCTTTAGACTCGCTCCAGTCTTTTTCAGATCTTAACTATGTGCGTTGAACAAGCCTCCTTGCATACACAGGCTCTCCAAATGCTTCATTTTGCTTCTCTTGGAGGCTTCCCTTATCAAAGTAGCAAATGCTTGTGATGCTTCTATGGAAACCTAAACATGAGGATTCTGAGGCAGGTGGACACCTCACACTGCACTGAATTATCAGCAGAAGTAGCATACCTGTGTATCAATGGTTTCCCCACCTGCAGAAATCCAGACAAACTTTTTTGCCTGCTGTTCCTCTGTCAGGAAAATAAAGACAAATTCCACTTCCACTTGGATGGATTTCCTGAGGTACTTACATATACAGGACTAACTAGTTCACCTAAATGGAATGAAACAGCACGTTTCATTCATTCAAGAGGTACCCGAAGATTGCACTGAACTCACCACAAACACTTCTCAATTCATCCTTTCATCAATGAATAGCACTTTCATACTCAGAAGGAAACTGAAATGTCATGACTGTACGTTTCTGGTGCTAAACACAATTAAATAGTAATGTAGTCAATACAGTCACAGTGCCGTTACATTGAAGTGGGGTATTTCAGTTAACATCCAATTTTTAAACATTTTGAAAGCAAGATCATTATATTTAACTAATCTGCTGAGGGTGCATAGCATTGCCTAATAAAATGTAATCCATGACATGCATCACCTTGGTCCCAAAACGTTCACCTCTTTCTAAAATGTGGTGCTTAACTATGACCCTGAGTATGTTACAAAAAGCATTTCATTAAAGGGGGGGGGGCTTTGGTGCAAGACTTTGATTTCTGCTTTCAACAGTGAAACTTCAGGTGGTCGTTCCAGGCAGCACAGTACAGGGAGCCCTCTGCAGCAGAGCTCTGCTCTACTGAAATGAGACACAAGCTCCCTAGGAAACTGTGCAGCCATGTGTGACATTTGTCCTCTGCTGAGCAGAATTAGTGATGGCCAGGGATTTTAGACTGTGTCAAGAGTTCTACAAAGCGTCAAACAACTCTGCTGCCTCCTGAGCTCACTGTGTACACATAGAAGAGGGCAGAAAGGGGAAAATGTTCTTTTGGTGAACTGATGAAACTTCCCCTTTTCACCTGCTAGCAGGATGCTTGGCGGCCAACTCTCCCAGACTTCTCACAGTGCAAGTCATTGGCTCATTTTTGGGGTCATTACTGTTGTAGTGGATACTACTGCAAAATATTCACTCTGCAGAGTGAATTTTGCATCATATGTAAGTGGAGTTTTAAAATATTTAAAAGCACACCTCACGAAAACGCACAACCTCCCCTTAACATTGCAAACAGTTCCCTAATATCACTTTGATGCATTGTGCATGTTTGCAAATCAGACAATTATATTAATTTCTATGACAGAATTAGGTGAGTAGGTGTACTGCTACATTTTTTCTCACAGCACAAGAGTCTGGCAATTGTAATTGAGATCACAAATGAAAATTAACCATATTGGATTCATGGCAGAGAAAAATACAGCTTACACATTTCATCAGCATTCAAATTATATTTCTGCCTTGTACATATAACCTTCTGCACTGATCCTGTGTTCATGACTTGCTGTTCTTTTCTGTATATTTCAAGAGGTTTGGAGAAAGAAAATTATCTCAATTTTTTTGGTACAAGGCACAAAGTTTAATGATTGGACAGTCATGATCTGGAATTGTGTAGTGAGAATTACAAATTTGAAAGTAAAGCTGGAAAAGTACTTCAGTGAACAATACCTTGCAGAAACTTTGCAAAAGCAAACACAGAGCACTATTAAGTTCTACAGTATGAAGTTTTCCCAGTTACATTCTTGCTGCAAAGCTCACTTAGGAACAAAAAGGATCGTTGTTAAATAATAATCTGAACATAACTGTGTGGTAATCTGACAACACCCCATTAGGTCTTGTTTTGTGTTTTGAGGAGACTTAGGCGAGTGCCCAAGTTGCCAAGTGAGTTACGTTTCAAAGTAGCTACTGAAACAAAACATTAATAGTACCACTAACAGGTCCTGGTAACACTGAACTCTGGAGATGCATCACTGATGAACTCTTTTGATCTGCTAAGTTCAGAAATGTATTACTACATTACTCTCTTATTTCTACAATTCCTTTTTCCTGCTGGCTGAAACTTATTATTGTAATATAAACCTTGTAGCATTGCAAATATTAATATCCATGAAAACTTGTTCACAGTGGGAAAGCAATGACTCAGACATGTAACTTCTCTTACACATTCTACCACCAATTTCTTAAGAAACAAGTGTCAAATATTGTGACTTTATGCAAAACAGCACCAGTTAAAATTTCAAGAAAGCACACCAAGTACCTTTTCAAAAACCTTATTTTTATTGTTTGCACTAACTGTATCATCATTAACAGCTTTCATCTCTAACGAACTGAAGCAAGTCAGTACACACAAAAACCTATGCAAGGTCAAGCATATCCTTGGTTACATAAATGCAGTACACCTTGGTGTCTAACAAGCCATAGGGCAGTTAGTTCATCCTAACACTTTAAGCACAATCACTCCAGTTTCATGCATTTTTCAGAGCTGTTAAAAAGTTTCATTTTTTCTTTAAAAGGGAAACAGCTAAAAGATTTATAGAAATTACTCATTTTTAAACCAAAATTCTTATGTCTAAATTATTAAAATGCAGAAAGGATCCTTCTTCAGCTGTAATAACTTTGCTCTGCAAAACAAAAAAAGAAAAAAAGAATTAGTCACTTTGTTGTATTAGGCATAAATTATCATTAGCAGCCTAAATGCTTGCCAGCTCATACTGTATATATTCCCATTCCTTTCAAGTTTGCCAGGTTCACTTACCAGCTCCTGGCTTTCTCCCTGAGCTGGAATGGAAGTGGGTATAAAACTAATCACTTCTGCAATAAAGGGCTTTGCCTTTCTAAATGCTGGCTAAAAACCTGAGACTTGCTAGACAAGTGCCTGCATGCGATCCCCTATCGCCTCTACAGTAACAGACTCGCAAACCAATACAGTCCACTTGGGTTTACTCATTTCTGCAAGTGGTTTATGAACTAATTTTTAAAACTAAAGTATTTTATTATTAACCAGCAGTTTTGATGAATAAGCTTTATTCCCCCAATCTCTGAAAGCAGTTTGTTCTAACTGATGCATTTGTTATTAATTTTACTTCCCTGGTATAAATTCAGAAGTCAGCACCAGAGGGAAGGAGTGACAGAAGGCAAAAAATCAGCCCAATCCAAACAGTTAGAACTGAAATACCATAGGATTAACAACAGATAGGACAAACATCTCAGTACATACTGAAGACCTCACAGGAAGCTGTGAGGGAGTCCTGAACCAATATGGATCACTGGAAATTTAAGCTGCCCAGCCCATCAAAAGCCACAAAACAGGCTTTGTAATGTTAGATTTTAGCAAGTAAGCTCAGCACCTCCCCATCCACATCCCTGAGAGACCCCCAAAATCAAAATGAAAGTACAACAGAATTACTCTTACATATAGTCTACTGTGCTTCCAGATTAGTTTTACCTGAAGCAAATCCTTAACCCCTAAAGATGCCAATGATGTAGGAGCAGACACCATGCAGGGATTCCCAGCAATGTTCCCGTGCCAGTTTCATTGCTTCTGTTTCATTTTCAGACCCATGACCATGTTGGGCTGGGCCAGAGTTTTGTCCCGCTTCTCTCATAGGAATGGATGCTTTCTGGACTGATTTTTCCTGGTTTGCCAGATCTTCTGGCTCCACACCAGCAGCTATTTGCCTCATGAGAGCCTCTGGGGGAGCCTTTTGGCACATGGTGGTCTTCAGCACTTCCATGGACTCACAAGCATGTGGGATCTTTCTGAGTTCTGCAGCGATCTGATTCCAGTAAATCTTTGGGTTATTTCTGAAAGCACGACAGACTGATGGCTTGCCAGCGAATTCACACCAGTAGGACATGCCTGGGCTTTTGCATTCAATTCTAAGGTTCATCTCCTCGTCATTGCCACTCATGGTCATTGTACAAACATCCTTGGTTTTAGTCCGAAATTTGATTTCTTCACCATTGCTTCTTTTCTTTGGCTTCAGCTTCTGTCCCAATCCTCCCATGCCACACACCACAACTAGGAAAAGGAGAGCAAAACTCTTCATGGTGAGAGGAGTAGACTGAGATCCTTGAACAACACGATCCAAAGAAGTGAAAGCAGTAAGTAAATGGCTGCTCACAATTTAAAGTCTTGGTGCACAAAGAAGCCTCTTTCCAGCAAAACACGGGACGTAAGGGCTGGGCTTTTTTATAAAAATAATAAATCACACTTCAGTAGGCAAGTGCCCATAATTTATAGCCTGAGGGAGTGTCGAATAACCTTGGGAGTGTGAACTCCCAAGAAGGTAACAAGACAAGTCTTGTAAATGCAGTTAAATACAGAACGATAGTTGTATAACTGAGAAGCACATTCCTATCCAAGATGAACATGTCATATTTGATTTTTAACAGATATTTTCCATTCTCCAGCTGCTTTATAGCTATCTTCATGCTAGAGCTTGTAAGACCATGGCAAAGTAAAAAAAGATAGAAATGCCAAAGCAATCTCTGCAGCTACATCTGAATGATTATCAATGTCCTGGTAGTATAAATGTCCTGGTATAAAAGGTGATTTGTGGAATGGGTTTTCTGTGGATTTTCACGGTAAGGATGCAACTTTAGCACTTCTTTTTGTTAGCACATGACATGCAGTGGGGATGCATGGAAGGATCAACTGCACATTCTCTAAGCCATGAAAGCAATATGTAAGCAAGATAAGAAATAAAGCTTGAGCAAAATAAGGTATTACAGGTCTAAACATACACCAAAACATTTGGAAGTTTTATCATCATTTTCACACCTTAAGTCACTTTCAGCCAACAGAGCAAGACAGCAAAACTAACTTATTACAGGTCTCAGCAGCAGGGAACAGACCACAGATCACGTCAGACAGATATTTGTGCTTCATCACTTTTTTTTTTTTTAAGCAGGTATTTTCCTGTTCATAACAAGTGAGCTATAAAAACACCATAAAACAAAGGCAGGACAACAGAAATACTGTAGTGCAGAATCCTTGTCCTAGCAGTTTCTGCTGCAGTTACTAAAAACAGAGCTAAGTTAATCACTGTAACTCCCTTGGCATTCAGAAGGTCATGAGGAAAAATCCCTCTCATGCTGTGGCAAGCCACAGTACTTTTCGGGCTTTTTACAGTAAGACCCCCACTAGGCACTTCTTCCAAGGACATATCTGCTACAGCCAGCCTGACCTGACCACCTCCTGGAAAGGGCTGTTGTATTGTTTAGGTATGCTTCCGTAACTGCGGGGTGCTGGAAACCCTGGGGTTAAGACTGGCCATACATAATGGAACAGAACAGCATTCTGTGTATTTAGTCACTCATCAGGTAGCGCTAAACAAAATGCCAAGGCAAAAGCATTCCTTTAACACAGATGGCAAAGCAGAACAACAGCAACAAAAGTGTCTTTAATAGAAGAGGGACAAGAGTCCCTTGCTGCTGTGGCAGCCCAGATAACCTGAAAGCTGCCTGCTTGAAGATGCAGCCACCTGAACAGCCATTCTGAGTATCCTGATCCTTGTTCTTCCAGTCAATGTGCAATCAAGTTCCCCATGACTAAATATCATTTGACAGAGAGAACAACCTTGTTTTCTTTCCATTCCCCCTCTACGGCTATTTTAATAACATTTTTAGCAGAGACCTCATCTCTTGCTTCTTTCCATTACTTTCTCCTGTCTCTTTCAAGGCCAAGTCTTAGGACAACAATGGCATAAGCCTCCTTAAGACTTACAACACACTCTTCTGTTGCTTTCTGGGGAGTCTTCTCACCCTTCATCCAGCCAGACAGAAGAATCTTGTTGCCCACCTCACACAATTTCAAGGATTTAAAATCCCTACTGCAAGCACTTAAATACCTTCTAATATCTGACAAACAAATGTATTGTTTACACTTTGTTATGCACAGCAGCACTAAGAATTCTTACATTAGAAACTAAAGACATCTGTCTCTCTAGTTGTAATAATTGCTGAAGAATCCAAAATAATTTAAAAGTTAATTTATAACCAAGTGTTTGTCTCACTCAGATGTGACATTTCAGTCTTGTCTACCTGGGCTTCAGATTAAACAGCTTGTGGTCTCTCACATCAGTAGAAAACAATTGTCCTTTTTCAAGGTAAGCTAGGATGCCAGTAATGAACTGTGGGAGCTGAAGAACTAGCAAATGTTTAATTCTGCTGTCAGTGCTATATAGAAACAGGTGATATGCATATCCTGCACAGCTCATTAGCCTGAATCTTTGCATAATTCACATCCTTGGTGGAAGCTGGAAGCTCCCTCACCCAAAGTTCTTTCAGTCCTTCCTGCTGTAAAAGTCAAATATAGCAAAAATTTTTAATCAGGGTAAAGAAATTCACTCTGGTAAGATTTTAGCTCCATGCAACTCTTCTGAGAGATGTCTGCACAACAAAACAAGGGAGAGCCAAACATAAGGTAGTTAAGCAAGTTCCTTTTTTATTTAAATGAATTGGGAACATTTTCTCAAATTAAAAATAGAAACTTTTAAAAATCTGCAGTTCTGAACATTACATATACACATATGCTACATACTGTCAATTAGAAATGTTTCCATTTATGACATAAAAATGAAAAATTTAAGGTTATTCTGGATTAAAGACTGGTATCACTTTTCAGCATTTCTTTAAAATTATATTAATGACTTACAGGATTACCCCTACTTCAAGACAATGAACCCTGTTTGAAACAAAGTTAACAATACTGATAGATGAAGACATACTATTTTAGATCAATATATTGACTACTTCACCTGCCAGAAGGTTTTACACTGGTAACAGTTTTGGCCTTGTTGATAAATTCTGTTGTTAACTAATTCAGCAATTCAACCATATGCCTAAATTCAAGGAAATAACTCTAACAGTAAAAATGTTAATTCCAATTGCTAAACAGATTTGAATTTCAATATTGTAAATCACAGTTTAATATTATTTAGCAAAAATACTATCACCGCCTCCGAAAGAGCCACAGTGATACTATTAAGGACATTACAGAAGTGGGTGTGAAAGAAGAAAAGAAAGACAGAAAACGTAAAGCATTCTAAAAATCGCCAGCGTAGGACATCCCTCATGCTCTTTTTGAGTACTACTGAACTCTAGAAAGCTTAGCTTTTTCACTATATTATGCATCCCGCACTCTCCCAACCCTCCCACCCAAAGTTTAAAAACAAACTTCTCCAAAAAGTCCCTTTCAGAGGTCTATACAGCAAAATGCACTAAATATTAAATAATTAAAAAAAAAAAAATAGGGAGAAAACAAAACTGCAACTGAGCTTCTCAGACACACAAAGAGACACCGTGGACTCCATTACAATTCAAATTTAGTCCAATGTAGTCATTCAAGAGCACCAAATAGCAACACTTATCATGCTGGTAAATTCATTTGTGAAGAGTATTATACAATATTAAAATCTTAACTAAACACTTAGAAGTTTTAAGAAAAATGTATATACAAAAGTCTCTGTATACAAAATGTATTTTTATGTAAACGTGTATGTACTGTATTTAACACAAATCAACAATTTAAGATAAGAACTTGAACAATTGTCAGAGAATTGCTAGGCAAAGGCTGTTAATCTAATTAATTTACATACTGTGATGTAAGGTAGAAAGCCCAGTGTAAAAAAGTAAAAAACCAAAAAAATGTTTTAATTCAAGCCTTGAACAGTGGTATTTGAGAGGCAGTGCCCTGATCACAAAATATTCTGTACAGTAGTTTATGGCATAACATTCAATAGTACATTTGGGATTTACAGTACAGCTGACATAAAACAAGTGGCTCAGGATTTGTCAGACGAATGGAAATGCCAATACGCTTGGAAGAATAATGATGTCCTCCCATAGCAGAGTCTTGAGCCTCAATTATATAGCCTGGAAATAATAACAAAAACAAATCAGGAGAAAATTTATAAAGACTGAATTTTAATGTAATTTAAACAGAATAAAGGGACGGATTTTCATATGAACATCAATATGACTGAGTAACTTTTTTCAGTTTTAGACCTTACAGCATATTCATGTTGCAGAAATCAGAGCAGCCTTCCTAAAACAGTAAAGTATTAACAGATCTAGAATTGACTTAAGCTTATTACTTACCCCTTAACATTTCCAGTATGTGTTACCACTGTTCCACAGAGCTACGCAAGAAAAAAAAACCAAAAAACAAACCCGTCATTTTCTTTTGCCCACAAATGGAACAGAAATACCCTGTCTAACTTAGGTCACACAAGCTCAGCTTGATTAAATTTTACTCATTTAACCAAGCATTTTTCAAACGAGATGAAACAGATTCATGGTTTTTTCCACCAATCTTTCAGGTTATCTTTGTTTCGTGATAGAAATAAATACCTGAATTGCCTATTCAAGACCCTTCATATTTAATCTGGCCTCACATTTTGCTTTCACAAAAAAAAGTGGCTGTATTTGAGGTTATTTGTGTCTTTGACATTTGTATAAAAACACCTGTGCGAGACATATACCTCATATAGCTATCACTTGTACTTACCTATCTTAGTGTTATAAAAATATTTGCATCTCTTTTCAGCAAAATTATCCAGCTGAATTTGCAGGATAAAAGAACCTTTAAACAGGATTGTTTAAATCTGCAAAAGTATACATGTACAGAGATCTATTCAAAGTCATATCTCTCAAAGTATCTCCAAAAATAATTTGTAGGAAATGAGAAAAATCAAGGATAGCATAAAAGCAAAGAGTATGCTGAAATGAAAATTAAAATCAAGATTTTATTCACATGGGAATGCCATACTGAGACATTCAAAGCATATATGCCATAATCAGCAGTTTTTCAAATTACATCAGTTAGCACATCAGAAGATAGCACTGCTTGAAACTGAATCTTTAAATTTTATCATGGAAGCCCATTTTGAGTACCTTAGAATTCAGGAAAAATAAGTCAGGACTGAACTAGTGGATCTTTGTATAAAAGATTATTTCATGCTAGCAATTCTTAGGTTGTTCAGCAATGCTTAATTAAACTATTTATCAATGACTGAAATATCATAAGGAAACACACTATGAACCTCAAGAATATTAATAGTCATATTGAAGATTCAAAGATCAGAAAAGGACTTCCAAGGCCCAGGAAATTACTAGTTTTCTCTTATGTAAAATATTGAAAGTCCTTAAAACTGAGAGTCCCTAGATATGCCAGTGGAGAGTACTTTGGCATTAAACTCTTTGTCAGTTAATCTGGGGAGTAAGCACCCTTAAGTTGCAGAACAGACCACAGCAATTGTGATCATAAATATCACTAAAAACATTGTTATATAAAGACTTCCTTCAGAAGGAGATATGGAATGAAGATTTGGTCAGTAAATAATTATTGTAAAATACAGTTATAAATAATAATAATAACCACCATCATCATCATAGCCATCATCATCAGATGTAACCATGAACTCTGGCAAGACACAAACTTTGAGCTCTCTCAGTATTTACCTGTTATTTAAAGATAGTGGTATCTCCTCTACAAATACTCAACCTATGCATTCAGTCATGAATTTGCAAGGTATGGCACAGTGAGCTACAAATTTCAATCATAAATTGAATCCTTCCTTAAGCAACTTGCAAATTTTGCGAACACAAATAATGAGGTTGCGGGATATAGAATATTATCCCCTAGAAACTGAGTCTTACAACTAGCTAATGATGTACAGCACAGAACCTGTAGAGGCAGAAAAGAACCCCAATGTCCTCCTTTTTTTAAACATAATTTGAGCTGCTTGTTTTGTGATGCTACATTCTAGTCCTATCCATGCACAAACACACCCATTTTCTATGTTCATGCTTTCTGCATACCCAGATCACTTGCCTTTTGCATAGGAGATGTCTTCTCACTATTTAAAAAGTAAAATTACTCAGGAGTATACATGCATTCCCATCCTTTCACTTTTCATCTGCTATCAGAGCATTTTAATAGGTTTGTCAATTTAGGACCACCCACTGTGCTGACTAAATATCTGATTACATGGATTTTAATATCAAATTTATGCAATTGCTTTGTTAAGTGGCTGGAAATTACTACTATATCCGCCGTTATGTAAAGAATACTTGAGAAATATACATCATATGGTATTTGCTATAGTGAATAATCAT
>VYZT01029398.1:102704-210893 GCA_013400735.1 Pomatostomus ruficeps | reverse complement strand
ATAATTTTAATTTTTTTTTTAATATTTTTTCTGTATCAAGCTAGCTCTGCAGCCCTGGTGCGTGGGGAACATCACCAAAGACTCTCTTTGCTTTGCAGATCCAGCAGCACTTCTGCCCTTAAATTCAGGACGCAGATTTTTTTACACCAGTCTGCTCCAGCTGGACACAACCTCGGCTCTGTGTCCATTCCTGCTGTGGCCACGCTGGGCCAGGGTAATTCTCACAGGGCTCCCAAATGGCACCCACTGGAAATTATTCACATTGAGCCCTCAGGCTGCGAATTTCAGAGCTGTTATCCAAAAGGAATTCATGCCCTGGCTTAGTCTATTGCATCAACTCTGCATTTTGTCCTGTGGGAAGCTTTCCAAGCTGCTCTTAAAGACAGCATTAATCTGGAGACTTTCCTCTGGCCTAGCACCTGCTGGGTCCCTATTATGGCATCTCCAGAGCTTTTATTCTTGCCACGACATAGGGACACTTTTGGAAGAGCCTGGAAGAATTTGAGGCCATGTTAAAGGCCAAGCCATGAAAACAGAGACCATTCCACATCAGCCTTTCCCTAAATTCTAAATATAAATTGGACAGGGCTGGGGAGCATGGGACAATATGTACCTTTATTTCTTTTGCCTAAAATTCTCCAAGATCCCTCACAAACACCTGCTCTCATGGACCCCCCGAGCACAGAATTCAAACATTTCTTACCAAGAAAGCATGTCTGCAGGTATGAGTGAGAAGTCTGCAGATCTGAGTGAGAAATCTGCAGGTATGAGTGAGAAATCTGCAGATCTGAGTGAGAAGTCTGCAGGTACGAGTGAGAAATCTGCAGGTATGAGTGAGAAGTCTGCAGATCTGAGTGAGAAATCTGCAGGTATGAGTGAGAAGTCTGCAGGTACGAGTGAGAAGTCTGCAGGTATGAGTGAGAAATCTGCAGATATGAGTGAGAAGTCTGCTTCTCCTGCTGCTTATCTGAACAATCCGTGCTCGTGGCTCACCTCAGCCATCTGTCAGAGTGCCAAGCTGTGTGCTCCCGCTGAGCCAGAGGCTGCACTGGATGACCACCCCAAACCAGGATTATTTTCTGGCTCTGTGATGACTTTGGTGTCCACAAAAGACAGAAACTGCAGCTGCAGGGAGGTACTTCTGATACTGTGTCTTTTACAGCAAAACAATAGATGCTGCCTAGCTTGACAGACACAATTTTTTGTTGAAGCTTTAAATCCCAGCATTTATACAGCTCCTGTAAGCACTGCAGCCAGTCAGCCCTTGGAAAGGGGAAACCCTGGGTCCTTCTGCATTGAGTGGGTGCACAAAAAACACCTGCGCTTGTTGTGACAGCTTGTCTGAGGTGAACCGAGCTCTGAATGCAAACTTTGTTATTTGAAACGAAGTCAGACAAGGAACAGTGAATTACAGCTGGGAAAGTTCCATTTTCTGAAACAAAACACCATCTCTTGTTCCTATAGACCACACAAAGCAAGCAGAACCCATGATAAAATGATAAAAAGGAAGGGAACCATCGGGATCATTGAGCGCAGCCCCTGGCCCTTCACAGGATGCCTCAGGATTCACATCACGTGCCTGAGAGCATCTCACTGGGGCAAGGGCTGAAAGCACAGCACAGGTGTGCTGCAAGACTGTTTGTAGAAAAGGGCTTCTTTTCAGATCGCCTTGAGCTGTTTCTTCTACTAAATTTAAAAAAAGCCCACACCATTTATGCTGTGCTTCCAGTACTTAACGCAGTGGGGATCGGTTTTCAGCTCCTGATGTGGTAACACAGCGCTGACTGTAATGGCTCTGAAACGCTTCCGAGAGCGGCTGCAGGTTGTCCCGGGAAATCCCGACCCTGCCAGGCAGTGGCTGCCATTTCCTCATTCAGTTCACCTCGTGCTGGCTCCAACAAAGCCAAGGGTTGTTGTGTGGGCGTGCACGAAAATTGGTTTTTGTTGTGTAACATGGAAGAGCCACCAGCAGCTCTGGAAACGCAGAGCTCAAAGAATTTACACACATTTCAGACACCTTACAGGAAAAGGCTGGGACAGACTGGCTTCATTAGCACAAAAACCAAAGCCCTATTTTCTCTCTTCAATGGCTTTTACAAATTATTTGAAATAATTTGTAATAATTGTAATTACAGCAAAATATTATAATTATAATTACAATATATAATTATAATTATGAAATATAATTATAATTACAATAAAAGCTCTCAAAGCACGCAGTTAACTGCTCACATTACTTTTTTTTTTCATTTTTCTCATGTTTGTGCTCAACCACAGGACAGAAAACTTAAACTAAGCGAAACATTTTGATGTCATCCCCAAACTCCACTAATATTTTTCCTGTGCACATTGTGCTCCTGGGCAGTGCTGCAGGAAGGGGTGACACCTTTTGATATTTTTTCCCTCAGCTCAAAACCTCCCCAGGTGTGTCCACAGGCATGGGGACCAAAGTAGCCTGGGAGGCCCCTGACACAAAATTTCAGGGTGTGCAGGTCCCTTTGGTGCTGCACAGGGCTGAACACGGGGTATCAAAACGGATAGGAACAGCCAGATGTAACCTGAGGGGAAGGGTTTGCACCACAAGTATTAATGAAGTTGTCACTTACAAGTTCTTCACATCAATGATTCCTCGAAAGGCCTTTCTGGGGATTCCTTTGATCTGGTTTTCACTCAGGTCTCTGAAGAAGAGAACAGAAAAAAAAAAAATACATTGAATTAATAAAGAGAACACATTTCTCAAATCCGCATGAGCTCATGGAACATCCACGCGCTTGGAAAAGGAGATGCTCCTGGGTTTGTTACACCACACGGTGTTTTCAATTTTGTTTCTCTCCTCTAGAGGTCTGTGGAATGAGCTGAAATGACTCTCCAACCAAAACCACCATGATTCATGATTCAAATGACAGAACTTCCAGAAAACATCACTCAAATGTGCTCGTGATGCTGGCACAGTGCCACGATTCCCTGTAGGGTACCTGCAGCCAAATCCTGTGCCTTGGAATTGCAGCCCTGTAGCGTAAATGTGATTTTCTCAGCATGCTCCTGTTTGTTTACTGACTGCAGAAATACTTGGCTACCCCTGCTCAGATTACAGCTTCTTCTTTGAAATTAATATTCAGGAAAAACATGACAATCATTCTCTTGTGAGCTTTTAAAATTTACATTGAAAAGATCTTAATCTACTGCATTAAAATCCCACTGCATTGGGCATCAATGGGCAAAACTGCATTTTTAATCTTGTTTAAAAACCAACAGCAAAAAAATCTAAGCAACCAACAGCAATGGGGAGGAAAGGAAAGGAAAGGAAAGGAAAGGAAAGGAAAGGAAAGGAAAGGAAAGGAAAGGAAAGGAAAGGAAAGGGGAACAGTGAAAAGAAAAGGACAACAAAGGGTGATCCTGCAGAGAATTGCCCAGTGCCTGTTTGGGGTGACCGCATCCCCANAAAGGAAAGGAAAGGAAAGGAAAGGAAAGGAAAGGAAAGGAAAGGGGAAAGGGAAAAGGGAAAAGGGAAAAGGGAAAAGGGAAAAGGGAAAAGGGCACAGTGATGACAAAAGGACAACTAAGGGTGATCCTGCAGAGAATTGCCCAGTGCCTGTTTGGGGTGACCGCATCCCCAAGGCTCTGCCCTGTTTTCAGGAAGAAACTCTGGCTCTCTAATGGTGATTAAGAGGGAATGGCAGCCCTCTGCACTCCCCCAGACACCCTCCCTGTGAGGACATTTAGTGTTCAGCTCCTTTGTAGCCTCCACCAAATTGGTTTTATCAAATGAGAGGCCAGGAATCAGAGGCTGTCACAAAAGCCCACATTGACATTGCGGGTCAAGACGTGTCACGCTGGGCTTTCTTCTGCTTTCCATCAGGCAGATAAGAAAAAAAGGGGACTATGTCCTTGTCATGGGACTAATTCAATTTATACCAGTCATGCAGTCTACACCAAATTCTCAAAGTAGCCACAATTGTCCATTCAGACTATCACAAACAAAAATGTGCTGCTGGACACAAGTCTCTTTTTCAAGTCAGATTAAAATTCTTCGTGACCTTCACAATTTGTTTAACACTGATCCACACTCTGACCCTTCCTTCACCTCCCCTTTATTTTGCCGGCAACAAAATATTAGTTCTTTAAAGACAGACCTTCAACCCAGACAAATGATCAGGCAACCCGGACAGAGAAGAGAGAAAGTAAAGGGAATTTCAGACCCAGAAGGAGGAAGTCTTAAGCTGTCACTTTGGTGTGGCAGTGAGGCACAGCAGAGCTACGGTAAAAGGGTGACAAAATGGCTTAGCAAGGCAAAAATTAGTAAGGTCTGAAAGGAAGACACACACAAAGCAGAACAAAAAGGGCCCGAAAAAGTAGAATTGTGTGGTCAAATAAAACCACACTAAATCCACCATCTCGACTTGCATTTGTCTGGCATTTTATTGTGCATTATTTCAAATCATGTGTAAAAATAAATTAGGGTTTCAAGCGATATTTCATGACACTGTTGTGTTCTACAAGGGCTAATTTACAAATCTGATAAGGTTTATTTATATATTTGATCAGCAAAGGTTTCTAGATTGAATGGCCCTTCCTGTTTTGATAAATACGGGCAAGTCCCGCGCTGCCCAGCGGTGCCCAGGGCACAGCCAGCCCCAGCTCGGTGCCCAGCACTGACCCCAGCCCCTCCCACGCTCCTGGCTGCTGGGAACAGCCTGGGCAGGCAGTGATGCCTTGGAGAGGCTCCCTAGAGCAGAGGCCAGACAAGATTAAGAGAATAAAATGGGGATTTATTGCAGGGCCTTCAACAGGGACACCTCGGGCACTCAGAGCCTCTCCAGGAGAGGCCACACCCAAGATGGACCCCGGGTCACGAGTTTTTTACACTTTGATAAGTTTTGATCAATTTACAGATCAGGGTAAATTCTCCAATTACAATTTCACGTGATGATGGAATTTACTCCAAGTCTGTCCCCCTTTTTGAGGCTCAGTTTCCATATTTGGGGGCCTGGAACAACGAGGTGTCCTTGAGTGCAGGCCTGGAGAGGATTTGTTGTGTCTGAGCAGGATGGGAGAACAGGAGCTCCCAGCCCATGTGGAGTTTGAGAGTCACACACTAAAGCAGGGCAGGGGCTGAAAAATATAAAAGCTGAATCTTGAGGCATCAGCAGCAGAGCACAGAGGAGCTCGAGGAGAACAGCACAGCGCTCCTCCAACAGCACCCACAGCAAACACCCCCAAGGGAAGGAGCATCCCCACGTCTGAGCTGGGGGATCGGAGCCACAGAGATGCTGAAGGACCTGGATTCCCACTCTGCACAGAGGCAGCAGCTGGCAGGACCCACAGCTGTGGCTCTCAGACTCACGGCACCCGTTAGTCCAACCCAGACCGAAGCAAGAGCTGGCACAAGCCAATTCCTTCCTTTTATTTTAATTTAGCTAAAATGCCTTGGACACAGATGAACTCCCTCTGCAAGTCCAATATTGTTTTCCTGATCTTCAAATGTGGATTGCGAGTGCCTTACCGATAAAAGGATTGGAAAGGGAGGAAAAAAAATCCATCCAGAAGTGCTGACGTTTCCTAAGTGCCTCTGCAGTAGTGCTGGGTTTGGCTTTCTGCTTTAACGCTGCCTATTGCATCCTAAGTGAAAATTCAACTGTCTAACAGAGCTATAGAATACATTAAGAGCTTTTTTTTTAAATATTTTTCCAGTAAGAGGACATAAATCACTTAATTGGAACACAGACCCTTCGAACATCCACAGAATGAATCTTCCTTTGAATTACAGATCTAAACCATTAAAACAACTGCTTAGACAGAACTTGCAAAGTTATAAAGGTACTGAAAACAACATATATTATATGAAAACCAAAAAATCAGCAGTGGTGGCATTATGCTCAGGTTTTCTCCCCATTCAAACACAAACAAAAAAACCCCATCCTTTTGTGGATTTACTGATTATTTTCCAACCTTCTTTAACACGCAGATTTTAAGATTTAAAAAGACTATTTTTACACAACTGCCTGAGAAACAGCTTGATTAAGAAGTACTTAATGTGGTTGAACACTAATCTTTAATTATTTCTCCCACTCCAGCGGGCTGAGAGATCACCATGCAGTGTTATCCAATACAGAACTCGGCTGCCTTTAATGTCTGAAGAGTTTAATACAAAGACTTGGAGAAAGAGGCACCCAGAGGAAATTGTTCACAGCCAAACGTGTTTCTTTCCCAGTGTGTTTGTGTGTGTTGATTCCACGCTAAAGCTGCAAACTCACAGAGTTAACCTTTAACATGTGGAACCAATGGTTCAGCTAAAATAAAGGAAAAACCCAGCCTCACAAACCTGATTTTTTTCTTCAGGAGCCTTTCAGCTCATCCACAGTTCCTGGAATAAGTCAGGGGAGCTCACACACCGCTCTCTGCAGCAGCTGGTACAAAGCCATGAGACAAACACTGCTCCTGTCACCGGATATGGACCTGAGAGTGCACAACAGGATTGTTTCCTATCCTCTCTCTTGCCACAATAATACTGGAAAGTTTATATTGTTCACCTGCTTTGCAAAATAAAACTAATGAAAGCCGTGACTGCTGGTTTTAAGGAAGGGCCAGCTGCCACCAATGCCAAGAAATCAGCACTGTGCCCACCAGCTCTGCTCTGGCTACAGAATGTGCAGCTGCAAGAAATGAGAATTAATCCATCCCTGTTGGTAGCTTGTTTCCATTCTTTTACAAATTAGGATTGCTGGGTTTAAAACTTTTCAGTCCAATGCACTGACGGAAATTAAATAAAATATTCCTGAGGTTTTCTGCACTTTCTTTGACTTTTCTTGACAACTGGACTAAAACTAGACTGAACCACTCCAGTAAAGGTCACATACTTAACACAATCTGGTCACTGCAATTTGTCTCATTAGAATTAGTTCTAATTTGTACAACATGTTACACATAAACTCCATCCTACAATGTTTTACTGAATTAAGTAACACAATTAAGGAGTTAAAGAGTAACAGATGGGGAAAATTAGAGAGTATAAGCCACAGATAATAGGTATCTCTAAGTACCGTGTAGTGAAAGATAAGC
Source organism: Pomatostomus ruficeps (assembly GCA_013400735.1). Classification (NCBI taxonomy): domain Eukaryota; kingdom Metazoa; phylum Chordata; class Aves; order Passeriformes; family Timaliidae; genus Pomatostomus; species Pomatostomus ruficeps. Next base: position 203,834 of record VYZT01029398.1, on the reverse strand, counting down.
AAGTCAATAAAGTGAGGAATGATACAAGTCAGCTTTTCCATGGAACAAGAGTTGAGGGAAAGTAACTCCTACACCCAGAGAAGAGACAGGGCAAGGGGACCAATGGCATCTAGAGGGAGAGTCTGCAAGGGAAAAAACGAGGTAAAAACACCAAGGAAATCCACAGGGGAAAAAAAGGAGTTGACTCAATTCTATCTGCAACAATTCCAGCACAGAGTGTTGTGCAGACGCGCTGTCTTTTTCTTCTAACGGAAGGCTTGGCATTCCCAAGGAAGCTTTTTGTCTCCCAGAGTTTCTCTTATGATCCACAACAACTTTCAGCACCTCCAACCTTGCTGAACACCTCAGGCATGGCAAACCCCAGATTATCACACCAGCAGAAGAACAGCCGCAGCAGTTCTTAAATTTTTTCAATTAATACTGATATTTATCACTCTCAATGAAGTATTATTCTTATGTAGGAGCTATCATCCTAGTATTTCCAAAACTGTTCAGGCTTAGAGTTTTTCCTGTTTTACAGACAGATTAAAAAATAACTGAGTTAACTGTTAAGGACAATTCTGAAATTTTGAGCCTTGTAAATACTCAAGATAAATTCAAGATATTTATCATCTTCCAGGTGGGAACAGCATTCCCCAAATCAGCTCCCTCCAAGAGTAATCGGAACAAGCTGTGGCCAGTCTGACACTCCTCAGCACCTGTGTCCTCAGGAGGGCCCGGTGCCCTCGGTGCAGGAGTGGCTTCTCCCTCTCAGCAGGGGCAGTGAAATGGGATTTGCTGTAAAGCTGCACTTGTAGCTCTCTGTCCAGAGGACAAACGGGGAAGTGTTGTTGCTGATGGGCTACAAGGCAAGAGCTGAACAGCAGCAGCGTTGTAAATACGACGCTGTGGAAACCTGGCACCGCTGCTGATTTTCTACAAGGAAGAAAACAAAATTCCTTCCTCCTTGTGCTGCACTCAAAGTAAAGATGGGGACAGCTGAGGTCTGCAAAACAAGAGCAGGTCCTGCAGATGTTGTGCACCCTGAACAAGGTGCCTGTGTCTTTACCAAACACAATACAGCTGCCTCTCAATTCGTGCACAGGGAGGCTGTAGGGGAAACTCCGGTTTGGTTTGGTTTTGTTTGTTTTGAGCAGGGAATTCAGCTCCAGAACTCCAATTAAACCGGTCCTGACTGCTTTCACACAGTCACGCACTGCTGCTGCTAAGCCTGCGGAAGATAAACACCAGCACTGCTCTGCTGCTGCAGTGGCACTGTGGAGTGATGGATGTTAACGCTGCACTTCTGCATTTCAGCGCTCACCCAAAGCCCCCGCAGCCGCAGCAGCCCTGGGCTCACACAGCCCCACTCTGCAGAGCCAGATTCGGGAGGGGTGTTCACCAAGGAATCGAGGAGGAAAAAGATCTCAGCAGAAGATGACTTTTTAATCGTCATCTTCCACCTTCTCCAAGGACAATTCAAAAGCCAGCTGTTAATAAAGATCCTTCAAGGCATCCAAGCTGCCTGGGCTTGTGCAGTCTCATGACTTCTGTCCTGACACAACCACAGCACATGCTGCAGTCTTTTTACACGTTTAAAACAACAGAGAATACACATTTGTGATTACTTAATTCTTCATTAGAGGTTTTTAAAATTCTTGGTTGCTTCAAAAAAACAAAACAAAATAAAAAAAACCCCAAACCCCACCTTGTTTCACTGAGACACAGCACAACATTTGTCTGTTGGTGCACCCAACAAAATCAGAAAAAAATTAAATCAACCAGACTACCTCTGAGAGGATTAGTAAATATTTTTATGTAATTTTGAATGAACTGTAAAACTAATCAGTGCCAATGTCCAAAGGCAACATTTGTCTTTATGGCTTTTACAGCTCTCCCTCCTCCTGCCATTTCCAAAATCTGAGCAAACAGTGATCAGACAGCATTTAGGAGACTCTTATTTCAAACCCACCCATCTTGAGACCAATTGTGAGCTTTCATTTGGGAAAGCAGCATCTCTTTGGTCTTTTGGAACATACACACAAAAGTGAAATCTTTCCTCAAAGTATTTACACCCAGCTTTGGATATGTCAGGGAGTAGGAACTGGAAGGTAAAATCCCATGGACTCAGAGGAAACCCTGGAGGAGAAGCAGCCCACTAGAAATAGGATGGGGCTGCTGACTAATAAACGACAGCAAGATGTCTTTGTCAGTGGTATTTGATGCGGGGTTTTAGTGCTTTAGAAAATGGTATCAATATAATTAATCCTCCCTTTGCATCGAGGAGACAAAGGAACCCAGTGAGAGGCAGCGAGTGACTCGAGCAAGGTGCTCCAGCAGAGTGCAGGACCAGTTCCCTGAATCCACCCAAACACTGCGTAACGAAAACCTCCAGATTCTACTTTGAAAACAGACTCGGTTTTTTATCCTCAAACACCCAAAATGCTCCTAGGGAGACTTGGGGGTGTGTGAGTGGTTCACAGTAGCTCCCGAAGGTGCTGGTGGCACTTTCTGAGCTTTATTCCCGGAGATGACATGGGAACAAGGGCACTCCTCTGATTCATCAGCAGAGACCCACACGAGCAGCATTTGCATAAAGGCACTTCCAGAAATGAACTCGGCTTTCTCCGGCTCCCTGTCAGGCACTGCTGCATTTCAGATTGACAGTGTCAGCTCCCAAAATGGAATTAAATGTAAAAGAGCTGACCAGGGCGAGGGAGGAGCGGCTCCTGCACAACAGAGCCCAAGGGAAGCGCCGAGACGTGTCCACACTTCGCTGTTTCATTGCGGAGGCACTCTCACATCAAAGAGCATCCAATTCCAGAGCGATCTGATTTCATCACTGCTGGGAATGATGATGACTTTCTCCAAATCCACTACAGTTATGTGAGTCTCCAGGAGAAAATCTGCCTGACAGTAACACTTGACTTATTACCCCAAAAAGTTTTTTCAATTTATGACACCTCCTTAGCGAGCTTTTGAAAAAAACAACAAACTAAAGGGGTGTCATGTGTCATAGGACAAAAATAGTCTTATCTTATCAAAAAAGGAAATTCAACTTCATTATGAGGCTTGGAAAGTTTACATTGTGGTATTAGTTATTCACATCATTGCTTCCAGATGTCATGCGGAAAACCAACAATCAAGGGACAGAAACTGAGAGTCAGTCAAAAAATACACAAGAATTTCTGCGTCCCAGCTCCGCACACAAAGGGTTTTGTTTGCTTCCAGAAAGGAATCCATCGTGGAACCTGTTTTTATCCCAGCTCAGATGCAATCACTCTCCCTTTCTTTGAACATTAAATTTGTGGCAAGACAACTCTAAATACCAGGGAACTGTGGCTGACACAGAGAGTGGTTTTCTAACCAAACCTATCCCACCCTGTTCAATTTACGCAATTACAGTATAGATTATACACAACCAGCACACATATGGTTCCAATGCTCTTTCTAGCTTGCACTCTTTGTTCAGTCTTTCTGAATCACAGAATGATGTAAAAGAGAAAAGGCAAAACAAATCCTAAATGTTAAGCTTGGGATGCATTACCAACACTTTACCAAAGATAATAACGGAACAGAAATAGTTTTACATATATTAAATATTTTCAACTTTCAGATATAATCTGCATGTGCTTTGATATTAAATAAGAGCCTGAGTTTATTTCTTCATGTATAAAGAGTATTTGGAAGTATTAAACCACCATTTATGTGTCTTCTTCAGAAGGTTCTACGTTATTACTAAAACAGAATCTAAACCAAGTATTTTCAGTAAATGCTGAACTGGAAGACAATTCACTCTAAGCCAAAGGAGGTTATTCCTTCAGCCTCTCCCTAGTGCCTGGCAATTAGAAGCATTTTAACCAGGTCAGAATCACACATCAGAGGACAGAGTCAGTGTCCTCTTCCTGCAATAGCCCAGAAGTGCTACTGCTGATTATTTGAATAAATTCTCTACATTATTCCATTTGCTACCTCCCCGTGGGTTTATGTGCTGGCTTTGTCACAGAGAAGCCAGCAAAGAATCCTCTCCCTGCGATCTCCCCTCAGCTCCTGACCCCTGGTACGGGGTGGGATGCTCAGCAGTCACTGCAGGCCCAGCAAGGGCAGAGTCCAGCCCACACCTCTGAGAGTTTAAGGAGGAGAGAAGACCCAACTGGATGTGTTCTAATTCCCTGAGCTCCCTGAACGCAGCCCCGAGAGGTGTGGGGGCAGAGCAGGAAGGAGCCCCGTGCCCAGGAACGCACGAGCTGAGGGCTCTGGCACACAACCCCCTGTCCCTGCACCAGAGCTGTCACTGCTTCAGCAATGTCACGGTGCCCCTGGATAAAGATATGGGAGCGTATTTACACAGAACAAGTCCTAAACTGACTGAACAAACTATTCATCATGAATGAAGATTTTCTTGGCCTTTCAAGCATCTTTAGTTATCAAAGTGAGGCCTTCATTAAAGCCGCAGGATTAAAAACCACATTGTTCACCTCATTGTATTGAAGCTTTAAAATGGAGATAAAAGTTGGGATGAAGTGGAATCCGTGGATTGCAACAGCACCTGAGGGAACTGGCTTCCTTCAAAGGCATCTCCATGGTACAGAAATAGCACGAGTGCCACAGGATTTTTTTATTTTTTTGAGTTTGCTGATCAGAGCACAACAGAGCCGTGAATCTGTGACTGAGGCTCCTGAGGGCACTTCTAACAGGGGGAGGTCTCCACGGTGGTCAGAAGTCACCCACTCATGGAGAAATCTCTCCCCCAGCTCTGTCTGTGGCACAGAGCCCATGGAGATGGAAAAGGCTGAGGGACAGTCGTGCTTTGGGCTGAAACGTGTGATGCACAAGAACGAGCCACGCTCATGAGTGCCCAACCCATTTCAAACGTAGTTTTTAAAATGTCTTTGTAGGGCACCAATGACTCTTCACCACCACTGACAAACCCAAACAGGGCAAGTTCCTCACACGTGCCCTTCTCTGGAAATGCTGGAATGGTTCAGGTAACCAGGGAAAAACCCACTTGACTGTGCTCAGCCCTAATGCAGCAGAAAGGATTTCCGATCTGTCTGTAGGATTGAAGTGACAGAAGCCAAACAGATCCAAGGTTTTCTGTTTGCTGTTTTCCCCCTAACCTGATAAACAAATCCTGCCCAGGATGCTCAGGAGCCTCCTGCCCTGGGGGAAGGTTTCTGCGCGCCCGAGTCTCCGGCACCGCGAGCATCTTCGCTAAGGTCGCATAAAATTTCAGAGCACATAGTTAATGTTCAAATGGCAGAGTGTATTGATTCCCTGCCCATCCCCTAGTATCTTAAGTTTACCCAGAAGACTATTTGATTTAATTAACTTGGTGCTTTATTAATATAAATATTCCACTATTGATCATAAGAGAAGCTGACGCATGTTTGAGTCAGACATGCATCAGATCCATTTAATGGAGCTCCACTTAGAAGAGTGGTTGGCTCTAAATCAAGGTAAATGGCAGCAAGTGCTCCTTTGGGATGACAGGGCTGAGCTGAATCTATAACATTTTTACGGAGCTAGTTTTCTTAAAAGCAGAAAACGTATGGAAATTAGATATGAAAATGGTCTCTCCTTGCACGTATCAATTAAGCATGTCAATACCTTAATTAAATTGCTCAACTTAATGAGATTTATACCAATGAATATGTTTTATAGTTATAATAGCTTTTTTGGCGACTGTTCAAGATGTCAAATAAATTGTGAAAAGAGGATTAAAAAAAGCAGTAATTGACATTCTGAACCGAAGCCAGTATTTTTTCTCCTCATTTTTTCCCTTCATTCATGTGATTTTGGAGAACGTATAAATAAAGTAATGAACCCTGTAATAGCTTTGCTTTTTAAAATGTCTTTCTTTTCCAGTTCTAATCCATCTTACCAGGTTCTCTGAGCAGCACACCATTTGAATTAAGGAGCACTCCAACCTGAATGATTGTAGGGCTTTTTCCCCTTTGAGGCTCACCAAGACACCTTTCCTCCAAGGGAAAACGAAGAAAAACTTTTCCCTCCAGACGTGCAGTTACCTCAAAGAGTTCCCTGTCAGACCAGGGCAGCAGAAATGCCTCGAAACACAAGGATCTCACACCACACACAACGGGGACTTCTACTCCCATCCTGGGCTGGTTCCAATTGTGTATCCACCACCTCTGGGGTCAGGAAAAAAAAAGCACTGGATGCTGCATTTCCTGGCAGAATTCCTGGCTCCATCCTAAATGTACCCTGCAACCTTGACAAAGCCATCAGCCGTGGCAGTGACTCAATTCTGCAATAAATGAGCAGGACTTTGGTGATCCTTGAGGGTCCCTTCCAGCTCAGGATATTCTAAGACAAGGAAAAAGTCCTTTATAGGTGAGAAATGCCTGACTTCCATGTAAAAATGGGGATATCAAAAGTGAAATTGCTGCAGACCCCCCCAGCAGGACTGCAGGGGACCAGGCAGCACCAAGCCCCTCTTCTCTGCCAGGAACAAACCAAGGAAAAAGTTCTGCTCACGTGGGATTCTCTCTCTCATTGCCTGGTAACACATTCAGAAAAACTAAAGATAACAAAAACCATCCCAGGGGAGCTTCAAGTACAAAACCCCAAAGTAAAACAAGAGCATTTATTATTCCTTCATCTTCCCTCTCAGCCGAACAATTCATTGCATTTTATTGCAAAAGTAATATCCAGCTCAAGCCTTTGCATAATTTAAATTTCAGGTTCCTGTATTTTACATTCAAGCTAGGAGATTTTGCCTGTAAACACGTCCAAAAAGAATTTAGTTCAGTTTTTCTCTGAACTGCACTGGGTTTTGTAAAAGCTCTTACTAAACTGTGATTAAACCCAAATACAATGTGACAGTGGTCATTCAGAACCACGAAATGAAGCAGCCTTGTGCTTTTTCATGCCAAGCAACGTCTTATTTCTGGTCAGGAAGAGACAAACATCGTGCTTTCACTATATTTTTTATCCTTATTAAATGTTTTCTCTCTAATGCCAACCTAATTCTTCTCCTTTTTCAAAACACAAAATCGATTTCTCTAGCTGAATTCCATGCCAGCATCTGTGACAGTGAAGGATAAACTCCTTGATATAAAGGAGTTTGTTAGGTTAAAGAAAAAAAATCTTAAGAGCAATGGCTGAAATGTCAGGGAAGAGGAGGAGGAATAATTTGTAGAAGCCTCATCCTACCTCTCTCCATTATTTTTACAAATATCTAAGGCCTGAGCTGATTTTCCAGCTAACACAAGCAGAATTCGCTGTATTTATAGCAATGATTTTCATGTACTGAGGTGCCATTATTTAAATAAAGTAGAAAATCATTTCTGATTTGATTCTGGTGCCCATTGTTTTCTCCACTGAGGTGAACTACAACCAGTTGCTTTCTGTTGGAATGGCACCGTTTCACTTGCAGAGTTTGGTGACATCCTGAAAATTCCAGCAGAGCATTTCAGAGGAGCTCGCCACCCCTTTCCTGCAGCAGTGGGCAGGGCTAAAGAAACACCAAACACAAATTCACTACACATTTCCCAATTTATAACTAATAAACGACATTTCAGGAAAAAATTACCCATTCCAGCCAGCGGATGGCCTAAAAAAGATGTTATAAACCAAAAAAATATCAAAGTTTTCCCACTTGGTTTGTCTGCTGCGACCTCTCCACGAGCAGAGTCTCTTCATTACAGAGTGAGTAGATCTGGACTCTGTTCTTTTCTCAGTATTCAGAATTCCTTTTTCCCCCTTTTTCTGCACTGATGACATTAAATTGGTTTGTTACCTCAAGGTTCATTCTCAGAGTATCTCCCCTTTTTCTTTCATGCCTACATTTCGTTCTCGCGGCCCTTTGTGAAATTGCAGATACAAGGGTAATGTTTTTAATTTAAATAAAAACTATCAAACTTTTACTTCTGACATCATTTAAGGCTAAATATTTTATATAAAAAATGGCTGACAGGTGTGACATCTCAATTCATCACTATTAGAGACAGCAGAATTTACATGATAACTTCAAATCTTCGTTTTCCTTGCGAATGTCAGAATCCATGAAGCAAAGAAACAGGATAACAAATTTCTGGGTTATATGTCATTTCTGAGCAGGAATTTATTTCCCAAGTTTTCCCCCGCTAAAAACACAAAGCAGCAGCAGTTCCAGCTCAGGCAGTGCTGCAAAGCAAAGCTGAACCCCTTACGACTGTTCAAGTGTTCCACATTTATGAATAACGTGACGATTTGACTGGTTAAGAGAGAAAAAATTTAATTTTTCTTCTTGGTACTTGCTCTAAACCAGGCACAGAACTTTGCTTAAAGTGTGCTGTGTTCTTCCTGGAAAAGATGCACAGAGAGGAACACGGATTTCAGGAGAAGAAAAGAAAAATATCTGATTAAAAGAGCTCGTGCAGAACCAACCCATCAGTCACCCTGAACAGGGAATGATGTGAGGCTGTTTAAATGTTTGATTATAGCTACTCACTCAAGAAAAAGATTGTTTTTCCCTCAGTGTTAATGAGACTGAAGTTTTGGGTATCTGACTGCAAATCACAGAAACGACAGAATCAAAGCCGGAGCAGCCTAATGAGCAGATTTTCTCATTACTGAAGAAGTTGCTCAGGATTTTTTCTTTTTAATAAAAGAATTAATTACAGGACTCTTTTGACAATTCAAATGGAAACACAAAACTCAGCCCCGCGGATGCTCTGATTCGTTCAGCAGGATCTCAAAGGCAGAGTTCTCTGAGAATGCCACGCTGCACAAACCCCAATTTTGCTGGAGCACCACAATTACTCTGTCCTGTAGAAAATATTTTCTAGAGCAGCTTCTCCAAACTTCTGGTGCTTCCCACTACTCCAACTTGCAATTGCAAGCATCAGCAATATATTTAAAAATAAAAAGACCAAATTAGTCCAGCTCTATTAAAATGTATTTTCAAAAAGGAGCAGCGCTGCTCACAGCACTCCACAACTGCTGCAGTCAACGTCAAAATGAGGGCCTCAGAACGGAACATCTCCATTTGATAAACAGAAAACACTTTTAATTCACATTAAACCAAGGCTTGTGACACATTCCAAAAGAAATAACTGTTCTGCAAATAAAACAGAGCTACTGCTTTAATTAGATGTTGCTTTAAGTTTTACAAGACGAAGAGATACTTTTCACTTAAATGTCAAATTATTATTAAAAACATACATGTCAAGAGCAAATAATTAGAGAACATATATCTTGTGAATGTATTTATATTTAAAAGAGTAAAGATGTTTCTTCAAATCTAAGTACGCAATTATGCAGAAAATAAAGCCACAGTCATAAAGCAGCTTTTTAGCACGTCACGCTAAAATAAAACTTTCACTTAAGTACTGTTCTGTAGAAAATACATTACAAATATTGTCTAAAACGAAGAAAATATTTTTTAATGTGAAACTAATACTAAATATTTTATTTTAATGACATCGCCTAAAAGTAAGCGAGCCAAGGATGCAGGCAGTCAGTGCCTGTTGGATATGGGATTGACTCAGTGTTTGGGGACACTAAAAGGAAGCAGAGAACCCAGAGTGCTCCACCTTTCCCCAGGGTTTGGTCAGAGAAAAACTCCGAATTTCTGTGTAAAATTCTGTGTAAAACAGTTCTTGCCTCCCTGTGCCAGAGTGAATCCATCCTGCCTCACATCCCAACACCAGCACACTAAACCCAGGACAGCATTCCTTATTTCCCACTTTGGGAGCTTTCTGCACTTGACCCAGAGTCAGCAGTGCACGCCCAGAAGTGCTCAGCTTGCATTGGAGCATCGTCTATCAGGGGATCTTAAAATTAAACCTTTTTCTTCAACGTGCATTAAAGAAGTTAAAAAATACAAGACCGATACACCAAGTGGTTGCCACAATGCTCTTTTCAGAAATTTGTTTATGAGTAGAAAAGGGTCCCTTAGATGCCTTCAGCAGGCTCGAATATGAAAAAGTTCAGCTCCTTCCACGAGAGAAAACATTAAAAAATTGCACCTAATCTAAAGCAAGGTCTGTGTGGATGGCTGAGGTGCCCCGTCCCAGCTCAGTGGGGAAGCAGAGGTCAGAATTTGCCTGGTTTTGCTCTCTCCTCACACTTTATTCCACAGATCTTCTCAATGAACCCCCCCAAAGCAGCAGAACCTGCACCCTGTGCTCAGGGCACCCCAGCCCCGTGTGCTCCAGGCCTGGCTGAAGATGCTGCTCCAGAAAATCCCGAGCTCTGCCGCAATCCTGGCTCATTTCCCAGCCCCACTGCCACCAGGAGCTGGCTGAGAGCAAAGCCCATCCCACCAGGAACGCTCCAAAGGCTCCCAGAAAAGAAGAAATGATCCTTCTGACTCAGGAAAAGGGATTTGTGGTGGCAGCTGCTGGAGAACAGACCACAGGTGAAGTTTGCTGCTTGGGTGGTGGCAGCTTCTCCTTCCTCTCCCTCCTCTGTTTTGAAAGGGAAAATACGAGTCTGCAGGGGGTTCCACGTTGCTTTTTCAGCTTGGAAAAACGACAAAGGCTGGCAAGGCTCATTTCCAAAGGCAAACTTCCTTTCCTCGAGGAAATGGATGATTTTCAGGTGACTTTACCTTTAAAAATAAGATTTATCCAGTATGACCTTTAAAGCCTCCGTCCTTTTGCCAACACTGCCACGGCTCAGTGGAATCTCAGTGGTCAACTTTTATTGTTTTTATTTCCAACCTATTCCGCTAAGAAAACAATGCACTTTCCACAGCCTGAACGCCTGCTATCTTTATGGTTTTAATTTGCTGGCAATGCCAATTGTTTGGGTCTCTTGGTGATTTATCAAGAGGTTGTTATTTCATGCTAAACAACTTGCATAACAAGGATAGAAAAGAGGGCAAGAAAAATCAATGGGTTTAGGTGAAATTAAGAGAACTTTGCAATTTGCTAGTGTTTGAGGCTAAACAAATTTCTGCTGAGCTATTTCCTCCAGGCAAATAATATCCAAGTGCAGACAGGAGAGACAAACAATTAATGAAAGTCACTCAAATGTGAAAATTCATAACTTCATTTACTCTCCACGATTCAAGAGCAGCTCACAGTCTCATACTTAGGTACTTCCTTGCATCCTTTCAAGGAAGGTTAGACTGAAGTATTACCTAGAGATATTCTTTATTTTTATAGAATATAAAATTTTTAGAGTCTTTTTAGAGTATATTATATTATATTGTATATACAATTATATATTCAAATTTTTAGAGTATATTATTATTAAACTGATATTAAATAAGTGAAATTTCCCATTCTGGGACACATTGAAAATATTTGATTATATGAGAAATGAACAAGAACAGAACCACCACACCCATGCCCTACACACATATATAAACGCATTAATAATAAATTAATTTGGAATAGGGAAGGCAATCAAGAGAATTAAAAATTGTCTCGGGTTAAATCCAACAATGATGACAAGGAGTGCAATATTCCATTCTCAGTGACCACTGCCATGAACTGAGTGTCTGCAGCTCCCAAAATGGTTCAGTTTTTTTCTCTTCCATCACCTATGAGCCAGCCCGATTAGTGCTGATATTGTGTTTAACCTTGGGCATTGGGATTTTCATTGTCAGAAACTAAAAATGTCATGGGGAGGGGGAAGTCATAGAATGAAGAAAATGATTTTATTTCCTTCTGAAGTTCTCTGGGCTCTAAGCAGCCCCAAGTCCCACCAAGGAGGAACAAAAACAATAACCATGAGAGCCACAGGGATGATTTGCTTAGTCCCATCCCACACAGCCAAATAATATCTCTGTATTCCTCTCTGGTCACCTTTCCCTTGCACATTTTAGATGTGAGTTTTGTCAGGAATTCCTCGTTCCTCCTTGTCACCTGTGCTCGAATTCCTGCTCACTGGGGAGCACTGGTTGAGCTCGAGGATGTTTCCCCTGCCTATGGCAGAGGGTTTGAACTGTCTGATCTTGAAGTTCCCTTTCGAGAGAGATCATTCTGTGGTTGTTGATCCTTCACCACGACCCATTGTGCTTCTGGCACGATGGATGTCACCCAGAGCCGGTTTGAAACTTCACAAATAACTGGAGTTTGAAACTTTTTCATGTAAGGGCGCTCTGGAAACATTTTATTGTTCTTGGTAATCGATCTTTCTGACAGCCCTGAACTGAACTCAGATGTGATTAAGCAAACAGAGTTTGTCCTCTTTTCTGCAGAGAATCAGAAACTTTGTGTTTTACCAAGGAGAGGAGGGAGAGAAGAAGGGAAAAAGCGGAACTCCAACACACTGTAAATTAAAATATTTCCAAAGCAGTGCCACTGTTGTAGTGCCACTGCTTCCTTTTACCTTCCATGGAACCCAGGGTCAACGAGCAGCCATAAATGTCCATTCTGAACAAAATGGATCAGAGACCCCTCCCCAAAGCCTCTTACAAAGGGTCCTGGTGACACCACGAGTGTCAAACACCCAGGTGACCTTTCACGATAAAGAACATTATCAGCGGCACGGATTTGGGTTTTAATCTGTCTCAGTCGAGCACAGCCACCGAGATGAGATCTTTCCTGTGGGCTGTTCGCAGTTTGTGACATGTTTTATCAATATTCATCTCCTCTCCCCCCTGCTCCCAGTGCTTCTCCCACGTGGTGGTCTCATCTCATGCATATGCATGAGGCCTGTGCTGGGAGTGCTGGTATTTTAACAGTGCTGTGACACTCTTTGGCATTTTATTTTTAAAATATCTATCTTTTGTATATTTGGGTTGCCTGTCTCGCCCTTCTCACACAGAACAGCTGGGAAACATTACGGAAAACCCCAAACCCCTCGCTGGGCAGGATAATGGTGATAGAATTCACAGATAAGGAAGGAAAAAACCCAACAATATGAGAGAGAAAGTAAAAAAAAAAAACACAGACAAAAGCATGTGGAACTTTCTGTGCTCTGACCAGAGGCTGAGGATACCTCTGGTGCAGTTCTTTATGGCCATTTGAAGGCCCAGCAGCTCCCTGCAGCAGAGGTCACGCCACAGGGTGTGAAATCCTTGCAGCAGGGCTGGCAGGTATATTCATTTACCCCAAACTCAGGGACTGCGGGAAGAATAATGAAGCTCCAGGTCCAAAACACAACGGGAAAACACATTTGTGCCACTCAGCCTCTGATCACGGGTATAAAGACTGGATTTCCTGTGCCTCTGGTCAGTCCTTCGTGAACAAATTACAATTTCTGCACATTGCACTCAGAGTCTGACCAGTTCAGCTGAGGTTTAGAGCATCAACAACTGCACAGGGATTTATAACTTCCCCTAAAACATTTGCCACAGTGCAGGGATTTACAGCTTTCCAAACAAGACTGAAATGCTTTATTTATATTGCAGGTTTGCTGAGCTGTTTTTAGTTTGTTTTTTTTTCCTCCCATTAAGAGACACTGCTTTTGACAGCAGAAGATGCAATCTTCTAGATGTACTAGAAGATGTAAAAACAATAAATCCTAAAAATGTTTTGAAAATGCTGTTAAATGCTCCACTGGATGGAAACAGGTTAACAAGAGAGCACAAAAATCTTTTACTGTCGCTAAATAACTTTTACAGAGCCAGTTTACAGTCACACTGTACGTGCACCTGTCTGCTGAGATCAGAAGGGTTAATTTTACAAGGGATTGTTCCAGCACATTGTTTGTTTCGAAGGAGCTACACTAGCCAGATGCCAGGCTGATACAATAAACAGCCGTGCCCAATCGAATGAATTAAGAAAAAGAGAACCACATGAAGAAATCTGCACATGAAATCAGGTAATGACAGGAAAGAAAAATGAGGATACGCTGAAATAAGTAAAAAAAAAAAGTCCAATATTCAAGTTGTAGAAAGGTTCTAAACATGAAGACTGATCTATTGGTGCCTTTATATCATACTCTAGCAGGTAAAAAATTCTTCATTTTAACACAGAAGCACTGGGACTTCAAATAAATCCACACACTTGTAAATACTGCAGAGAAAGGACTCATTTTCTGTTGAGGGATCACGACACATGACAAGATTAATTAAAATGTCATCACACTATTTCTTAGAACAAAACTCTGCATTTCACTACGTTGCTGTGCTGCTAACGGGGACATCAAACGGGGCTGGCAGAGGCTTCTTGAAGGCAGACAAGGAAAAAAAGCTGAAGAGGGATGCCCGGGCTCATTACAGATGCTAATGCAGTTTAATGACCAATTAGATTTCTCTTTTAAACCAGGTAAAAGCGGTGGAGGAGTCCAGCTGTGTTGCCAGCAGCAGCCAGAGGAGCTGTGAGAGCCGGGAGGGTTGTGCTGGGTGGTGTTACCCAGAACAGCGTTGATGGCTCACAGAAACTCCCACCCTTGCAGCCTGAGCTGCCTGGAGTTCCTGGCATTTTCAAGCCCTTTTCATCCAGATCCGTTAGAAGGTGTAAGAACCCGAGAGCCAGCGGGACAACACGTCCTGCATGTACTGCAAGGAGCAGAAATGGACATTTTTTCAAACATTTGCAGCAGAACCCTGCTTTTCTTCACACGGGAAGAGGTGGCCCTGCTGAATGTCCCAGCCAGGTGTTCTCCTGGCTTGGGCTGGTGCAGTTCCAGCTCTCTGGAACCAGCAGCCCTGTTGCTCCTGCAGCCAGGCTGGAGGGGACCATGGGCAGCACTGCAGTGGCCAGAGCCTGGAACGAAGCCCTCGGCAGCAGAAAAACCACCCCAGTGACACAGAACCTCCTTCTGCTCCACAAGGTGCCCCCAAACCACCAAAACTCAGTACCAGGAGCCCTTCCCGGTGTTACAGCATCGTTAGGTGGAGACAAGGTGGTTAAAATCCAGGGCAGGACTGGATCAGCCCAGTAATTGAGCTCTTTGCTCATCTGCCTCTTTGCTACCAAGGAATTAAACAGAAAACATCGGTAAAAGGTGATTCTGGAAATATTAAGGGTTCAGCAGAATCAAAACTGTGCCCTTCAGTGGTTGGGAAGGCTGTCTGGGGGTGTCACTGAGGAAAATACAGACACAGCTCGCAGACCAAAGCTGTTTGAGACAATACATTGACCTGCTCTGGGAAACGAAAGGATGAAATTCCTAAAATGAACGGCCACTCTTCCCCTGTGAAAGATGATTGAAGTGTTACACAGCAGCTACGTTACAAAGAATTCTACTGAAGTAGAAACAGCCCCTCGCTCAAACCACGATCCTCACCCATCCCGTGCCCCACAACCCCTCTGCTCACAGAGAACGAGGAGCAGCTCCCGAATGCAAATGAGACGAATAGAACAAAATGACCTCGGGTTCAAATCCTATAAAACACCTCTAGCTGCGTTTTTACAAGCTCTCCTTCGAGATCTGTTTAATTAAAATAAAAGCGTGATATATGCTGCTGTGCAGAGCCATTCTGATAACCAGAGAGGCCAAGAAATAACGGCATAAAAGTTCCCCTTAAGACAGTTATTTTAGAAAGGCACACAGATTACTGCATCTGCTGCTTGTGGGCCATTCATCATATGCCTACTAATTTCTCCAATGCTCCAAGCAGGTTTCAGGAAGAGTTTATGGAAAAAAAGAAAGATAGGGCAATTTTTTCCTCCTAATCTCTGCTTCACTGGGAGACAGCAAAAAGGTATTTTTCATGGGTTTTGTTCTGAGGAAAATTTAAAAGGAGATTCAGATCTCGAGCCTGCTGGACTTTAGCTGATACTCTGTGAGTTTTCAGTTAGAAGATGCACATTTCTTATTTGCCTGTTGGGAGTTTGCCAGAACATGACAAATATTTATTTTTTGTGGAGAATGAGTGTGTGCCACATCAGAGGTAGCAGAGTCTCTCTGCTCTGGATGATCTCCAAAGGCTGTGACAACACAAAGCACAGGAGAAAGCAGAAGGATCCTCAGCCTCCTTGTGGTGATAGAAAACCACTTCACTGCCTGGATCCAAAACACCTCAAGGTAACTTTTTAAATCGATTTTATTGAGAAGAAAATGGAAGGAGATGGATTATGTTACCTATGTAAACCCTTACAGAGATGCCATTTTTGTCAATAAAAAATAAGTTGAAAGCCACGCAATTTTCATCTAAACCCTTCAACTTAGCACGGCTCAGCTGTGGGAGGGTGAGTGGGCTCTGGTTGGGATGGGAACAGAGCAGACCCACAGTCAGTGCAAATTTCCAGATTTTTCCCTGCTCACCAGTGCAGTCCCAGCAGAGATGAGGGCCCTGGAACAGCCCAGGGCTCAGGTAAGCTCTGCCCACTGAAATGAGCCAAAATCACCCTTATTTATACAGGGTAAGGTAATGGTGCTGATTGAGGCACCAGACACATCCCAGCTCAACCTGGGCCTGGGTGCAGCCATCTGGAAACCAGCACTGAGGTGAAGAGTAAGCAAAGGTCACAGAAAATTGCTCCAAAATTGGGATTTTTTTTTTTTTTTTTACAGAAATCTTAGGCAATCAGCAGTAGTTACACAGCTGGTACCTGTCTGGATACAGAACAACCATTCTTGACCTTGTCAGGCCAAGCTTCCCTCTCTTCATCAAGGCTATAAAGCAAAAAAAATATTTAGAGAGGGGCTCTTTAGAGAAAGCAACCTTTGGAGCAGGAGGTATGAATGACCTCGGATTAGCAGCACGGTGCTACAGTCTTAGGTCAGAACACGACCTTGACATTTTTCTGTCTAAAATCAGCACTGAAAGGTAAAAAAATAAACAGGTGTGAAGAGAGAATAAAAAAATCTACCAAACACCTTCGCTCTCATATCTCAGAGCTGGACAGACTGAGCAGACAGAGCCACCTCAGCCACAGCAGCGCTTGGAAGGCACCTCTGGAGATCCTGTGGATCACCTCCCTTCCCAAAGCAGGGCCAGCTAGAACGGGTTACTCAATTTCCAAATTGCTTCATTTTCTGTACTTCAAGTTGTGCCCTGGGCAGCACTGAGAGGAGCCTGAGCCCCTCACTGCTGCCCCCACCGTCCTGAGGGATTCACACCCAGTGATAAAACCTCTCTCAGAGCCCGCTGTGCTCCAGGACGAACAGCCCCAGCTCCCAGCTTCTCCTCCAAAGCCAGAGCTGCAGCTCCTCCTCTTTGTGCCCTTTGCTGGACTCTCTCCAGTCTGTCCATGCCCCATTTTTGGTTTGGTTTTTTTTTGAAGTTAGGTTCTTAGTAATTTGAAGGTTTTCTTCCACCACTTCTGCTGGAGATAAATCTTAATCTCCAACTATGCCAGTGCTCCTCCAAAAAAGACTTTGGAAAGTCACTTGCCTCCTGCAAAATTATAAACTTTATATGCTATAAATATAAATATACATTTATACATCAATAAAAATGACATCATGGCTTTGTGACATCAATTATCTCAAAAAAAGGGTGTCTGCAAGGGTGCCAAGTATTCTCAAGGAAATAACAGCAGGTTCTCTAATGCTGTTGGTCTTCAAGCCTGACAGGTTATTGATATAAATTGCATGTAATTAGCCTTATTAAAGCCTGTAGTACAATAAAAGTGCTACATGAAGGAACTCCCTGTGTTAATTGGCACTCCAGTTACAACTTTTGCAGATTTCCTGGTCTGACGCAGCCACTGGACCCCGCACAACCCCTGAACCTGCCCCAGAGCCAGCCCGTTGTCAGGTTTATGTCAGCTCCTTTCTGCCCCAAGGCACCACTCGTGGGCTGGACGGGATGCAGCCTCTCCAGCAGAACAGAGGTGGGTTTGAAGCACCTTCCATGTGCAACAACAGCTGAGCGGAGCCAGGAACGCACAGAAGAAAGTTTTGAGGCTTAATGGACAAAGTGTGTATACACGATCAGAAATTAAGACACGGAAGGTTTTTCCTGAGGAAAGGAATGCTGTCTCTCCCTCCTACGTTTTGACAAATGAGGATCATTAGCCAGCAAGAAATCAAGAGAAGCCTCTGTTGTTCCAATTATTTTCTTTGCTCCCATGGGTATGACAGCTTCACACAGAACATCTCCGACAGAGCAGTAAAGTTTTCCATTCCCGAACATGAAAACATTTTGTTATTTCCAGGATCCCATGTGAGCTTACTTGGAACTAACCCATGGCTTTTTATCGTTATTGATAACAAATATAAAGAGCTGAATGACAAAGCCTGGCTACAAAGTCCGGGTGGGCACCACCTTTCCTGTCTTTTCCTTTGACCCTCCATGTCTCCCTCTCAAACAGGAGACAGGAGCTTTTCAGCCAAAGGAGAAGGACTTTCCTCCTGTGAGCCAGCTTGGAAAGCCACGAGAATCCCACACTGGCTCCTGCTGGAGTGGATTCAAACCGTGCCAGAACAGGGAGTCCCCAACAGCAGCGAGTGGCGCTGCTGGCAGAGCCCTTTGGCCTCCCTGTTGAAGCTGTGCCATCGACAGGAAGAAAATGAAACCTTCCAGGAAGTCAGGAATACAAAGCAGCCAAGAAAGAGTTGCCTGAAGGAAGGAAAACTTGAGTTGTGGATCCTTGCTGTAAAGCTATTTATACACTGTCCCCAGTGACACACAGTGCGTGTGATCTCCTGGGTTCAGCCCTCAGCTCCCCAGCACCAGGTAAGGACTGCACACCATGGACTGCAGAGATGAACTGCTCCTGATTCGTGCCTGTGTGAAGCCAGAGTAAACCACTTAATTAGATTAACTGATCTAATAAGCAGGGAGCTGCATAAAGATCTTACAGCTCCGCTTTCCCCCCCTGCAGGAACATCCTTCACACATCTACCCACAGAGTTTTGGGGTTTTTTACCATAAACAAAATCTCCCAAAGATGTACCCAAATTGCCTCAGCGATAACATTTCTAGAGGTCTTAAAATCCTTTAGCCTCAGTGTTCAGGGGTAAAAAGTAAAAACCCCCAGACAATTACATGTATTGGAGCATTAAATGTGTTTCACTGGAGGTGAGGCACATAGTCCACTCCTTTAAATTAAACTAAAAGACATTTCCGTCCCCTCCTTCGCCTGCTCCCTCTCCCTCTCATCTGTAGGATGGGGCCTGCTGCTTTTTCCTTGAGAAGCACACCAGATTTCCTGTCTTAAACGCACTCTATAATTAACAGCCAGCAAATAATGAGTACCCAGGATATATAAGTCTATTAGAGTGCTGGCAGTGCTAAAGACTCATGCTGTTTCACTGTGAGCTCCACTTGAAGAGGTGATTTATGGAGGACATTTTTTCATTAAGTAATAGCAAATGGTTTCCACCCTCACAGTACCCGGCAATCTTCAGGGAACAGCAGAGCCATGCCGAGCCCCTTTCTGGAGAGGAACATGTCAAGGACTTTGGCTAGAACATAAAATGACAATCATTTACTCAAGGTCAGGAAAAAATAAGGGGAAATACAACCAGAGGTTAAGCATAAGGTGCTTGATTGCATAAGATCTGTCAGTTAGAGATATAACACAGTTGCTTTAGAAACCACCAGGAGCTCTGAGTGTACCCTTGCAGAAATAGAGAGAGCCAGATTGTCACCAGGTGTTTCAAAATACCATTACTAGTGCTACTCCTGTAGTCATTATTGCCCCTAAACAGCCGAGCTCTTATTCCCCTTAATTACTCTAAATACTCCTGCCTTGAGTAAATCATACACAGAGCTCCTCTGGAGAGTGGCACAGCTCGGAGCACTGCCTGGGTGCCGGCTCACACCACAACAATATCGGTACCTAATCACTGTAATTACCAACTTCCTTCTCCCCTAGGAGTAACCACACAGAAGAACAAAATCTAATTACATTGGCACTCCTGCTACTGCACATCCGCGTTCTCCGCAGCCCTCCAGAGCTATTTGCTATGAGACTGTGCCTGCTAATGGGAATTTCTTCAGTGTACATGCAAACATCAAAATACCATAATTGCCATACTTTGTCTTTCCAGGCAACTAATTTATGGTATTTAAATATTGTAATAATATTAACATAAACTTTACAACGTATCATTTTTCACACATCGTGGATGCTGACGCTGAATTCCCAGCGACAGCAAACCAAAGCACTGACAGATCTAGGAAAAGTCCACCAGAATCTCGGCTCCCAAAGATCCAACACTGATTTTCTCAAATATTTTCTCCCCCTTGCAATAATTGAAAAATATTGCCTGCTTTGAAATAGCTCAGGAGTCCAAATCAGCACATAGAGCTACTAACACAGCCTAATCTTCTGCCAAGCCAAGAAAAGATTCTGCTGTGATCTGTTCCCACAAGACAGAAATACCAGGAAAAGAATCACCTCCGTGTATTAAATTCATTCAACACCTCTTCTGTGTTATAACAAAGTGGTTTTTTCTGATGAATCAGCACAGCCTTACAGGAAAGTACGACAACAGGATAGGAAATCTTAAATCCCTATGTAATTCAAGGAGCGGGCTGGACGCTGGAAAAGCAGTTTATTTCAAACACCCACCTGAGCCCCGAAAGACCCTCCCTCCCTGCAATATCCCTGTGCCCTGGGTGGGGAGAATGAAGCAGCGTGAGGGAGCATTAAATAAAATTAAATAACCAACACACCAAAGCACAATTCCATGGCTGTTCCTTGGCCAAGGACACGGCACTTCCCCAGCTCTCACTGCAAACACAGGGGTGCAGATTCACCCCGCTCCTGGAAGCACCATCGGCTGGAAATCACACATTTTCCTCTCCACACACACAGCAGCTGCTCCGGGCTCACTCCTCCATTTCAATTGACTTTGTATTAGCCCGAAGATGAGAGGAAAGCAAGCCCAGAGCCCCGCAATTTGTTCAGTCATCATGACTTTACTGCTTCTCTTTATTCCTTTCCTTTAGTACCTTGTGTAATGGGGGAGATTTTGCAAGAACTGCAGCTCCACTCGAGAACAAAAAGCTGTTTTCTCGCAGTTCAAAGGAGCACGAATGCTGCAATAAAAAAGGGGCCCTGCTTGGCGAGCTCGGTGAAGCTCCAGATCTCCTCTCCTCGGGTTGAGAGACAAGCAGCACGTCCCCAGGGCCTCTGAACCCCAGAGTGGGCAGGATGGGATATTTGCAATTTGTATTTGCAATTTGGGGATGTTTTGACCCCAATAACTCTTTCTTTAGCCAGTTCCACACCTTGAGTGCCAGCCCAGCCTTGTGGACACAATAACACAACAAACCCTGTCACTGTCAGGGACAGGGTTTGCTGCTGAAATCCAGCAGGTACCGAACACTGACAGGGTTGTTATAAATCCCACTGGGAAAACGAGCTTTCCACAATGCCTCTGTGCAAATACTCCCAATCTCCTCCGAAAATCTTCATCTGTCGCTCCTAAAACCACAAGAACTGCTGCGTGTGCTCCCTTGGGGGAAATGGAAAGGATTGTAATTATCTGCTTCTGCTCCTTTTCCCACTTGAGAGGAGCCACGTTTTCAGAAACCCCGCGGATTGCGGAATCCTCCGGGAGCAGAAGAGGTGCCAGGGACTGGATTTATTCTCCTGACAGCGCTGGGCCTCCTCAGGTCCCACCTGGTGCATCTACAGGAGTGCCCTCCCAGAGCAGCATCACAACCAGAGAAACCCACACTGCAGCCACGCACACCCACAGGTAACACAAAACAACACTGCATAAACAACTCCTCGGTTATTAACTAAAACCTCTGTTTAATGCCACCCCACTTTGCTGTCATCTCTCCACTCGTGATGTTTTCTATTAATTTAATTTGTCACAACCTGTACTTTCCATGCGTGGCAAGGGATACATTTCAGCTAACAAGCAATGAATAGACCTTCTACCTGCCCGAATTTCTCTATTGACACTACAAAGAGCTCATGTTAAGAGGCATTTGGCATTTACTGCAGAGAAAAATGAGTATTTTTAAAGATATAAAAACTGTCCTGCAGAATAATCAGTTGGCAAAAGCAATTCTTTCCGTTTTAATACATCTATTAACATCCTGCCCTCCACAGTCATTCCTGTTATCTAAAAGAGTTTGTGCTGCTCAGAAAATCCCTCAAAAAGAAGCAAGAAATAGTAGCGAGTACAACCACACACACATTTATTTCATGGGAATCCATTCAGTGCTCTTAATATCCCTTACACAGCACAAGGAACGATACAAGCAAGAGTTCAGAGCCTGCACGCCTTGTCTTGCTCAGAACTGAATTCTATTAATCTTAATTACTTTAATTCACGGCATTTAAAGCTGAAGTGTAGATTAGAGTGAAAGCTCCAATGTTTCAGCCGTCCTGGACTGTAACGCTGTCCTTGGGTTTTAAAAGGGAAGGAAGGATTTGGAGAATTCCCTTTTAGTCTAAGTTTTCAAATACCCAAGAAGCCTGGATTTCATCCTGCCAGAAGGCTCTGCACACAATTACACTCATTTTAGACAAGAATAAAATGAAGAAAAAGTTACAGGAAAAGAGCAGGTCATTTTGCAATGAGAATTTTGCAGTGATGTTACACTGGGGACCTGTGGGGTTAAATAGGTGGGACCTGCTCACTAAATCCTAAGAAGTCTTTTCCCCACATTTCCAGATCGATCACACAGCATAAAATACCTGCACAATGCTGCTGTCCAGCTTGTCTGTTTAATAGCTTTTTCAATGAAAATTTTTAAAAGGCTGATTTCTCATGGAAATGGAAGTTGGAAAATTTATCCAGAAGTAGAGAGGAAATGAACAGACAGCTCAAAACCCCCATTCTGCACCAGGGTCCACCAGGGATGAGCACCTCTTCCTGGCACAGTCCTGGAGAGAAAGAGAGTTCAGATTCCTGATGGTTGGGGGAGCAGGAAACTGCAGTGCCTCCAATAAATAAAATCCATCAAGTTCATGTTTGAGCACAAGCACTCCCTTGAAGAACCACAAGGCAACACTTTGTGTTTCCCCGCAGAACGGATATTCCCTATCGGCAGAACCACTGCAGTAGACATTTAATTTTTTTAAAGCATTTTCAAAAGGGGATGTTTTTTAAAAAGTTACTTTCTAAGAAGCCAAAGGTGGTATCTGTTCATATTTAAAAATATAACTAAGTCAAAATAAATCCAGAAGAATACGAAGCCTAAAGGATAGTAAGAGCTCGTTCTGCTTCTAATTATGCTTTGTGATACAGCTACAATTTAATTCAGCAGATGATGCAAATCTCACTCATAATCAAGGAGCTCCTTAAACAGAAGGATAATCTTCTGCATTTGGCAAAAGATTAAAACAAAATTAATTGTCTCTGTAAACTACAAAGATTGACAATATAAACACGTGGATCAATCCAGTTCTCACAACAAAAACCCTCATAAAAAGGCAGGTGTATCCACAGGGATTTTTAATATTTTCACCTAAAAACCAAATCTGAGTATTAACCATGAGGCAAATTAAGTGATCCCAGTGGAAAACTTTTACCTTTCTCCCACTCCAGTGGATCATTTCCAAGTTTTCTTTTGTAATTTTTAAAAGAAAAAAATAAATACCATTTTTCATTACATCGAATATACTGAAATTGAAGCAACGTACACACAGGGGAAAAAAAGGAAACTATCTTATTTTCATGTCGCTGGGGTAAGGCTGGTCCAGGATGCTTTGATGGTTGCCTTGCAATGCTTTTGCAAACTTAAAAAGCATCGCTGCTCTGAGAAACACCCCGTGCTGCACGTGGGAGCAGGGCAGAGTGCACGAGGGGCTGGAAGAACTGATTTATGAGAAGGTGCTCTAAACTTCAGAGCAAACATAAATAAACAACAAATCAAAAGGAAAAGAAAGAGAAAGTTCCTTTAAAACAGGATCCAAAAGGAGATATGCTACTTGTAATATGCAATTTTAATGTGAATATTAATGTATGTTTTGAGAAACAAAGAAACAAAAAAAACCCACAAAAACCCCCCCAAAAATCCCAAAAAACCAAAACAAATCCAAACCAGCTCCAAAATGGCAGATTTTTATCCCTACATACTAAAACAGGAAACTTCTTAGCATATAAAAAGCATTTAAGCCAGCCTTAAAGAACAAGTTTGGCATATATTTTGGGGGGAAAACAGTACAAATCCCTCATGTTCTACGACAAAACTGCTGAAGGAAGGGCTGTGAGCCCCCTGCCTGGCGCAGTTTGTGTCGTTCTGAACTGGAAGTTACACATGAAAGGGAAAAAAATCACAATTTTTGTCATCTGCAGCCTCACTGCAGATGAAATCACCAGCACCCAGTCAGGCTCAGAATCCCGAAGAGCTCAAATGCCATTTTTAAACTCTTAATACAATTTGTAGGAAGTTGGTGCAGTCCTTTAATTCCTCTGTATTATGAGTATCCAGGATTTTCCTTAGACAGACTGGAGCCTAAAGGTGTGAATGCAGCACTCATACTGCAAATTACATCAGCCCTAAATGCAGCTTGGGAGCTTGAGCAGAAATGAACTTTTAGAGCAAAGTTTGTGAGTAATCCTAATTAACTGCAAAACATTAACATCCCATATGGCCCAGTACGAGCACCCGACCCAGCAGCAGCTAAAATATTGCACAAAATAACGGCAGCGTGTTCACATCTACATAAAAATATTGTAACATCAAGCCAGTTTTGCCAAGGAGTTGAACTTACGAAAACTGAGCATAGGAATCACGAAGATGGGATCTCAAAGTTTAAAATTTAACTTCTTTTTTGTTGCCTTGGATGAACAATGTACCACCTTGGTTTAATCCCGCACTCATAATGACCACATATGTCCATAATTAATACTGTATATTATGAATATAAACCATAAATACATTGCAAAAATTGACAACAATCCTCGTGAAACACAAAAGTATCATCAGCTTATGGAAAAAATTGCCACAACGGTAGCAGGGCAAGAAATTATCATCTCTAATTCAAACCAAAAATACTCAGTTTTGAGATGAAAAGTGTTCATTCCAGCGATATAAAAGTTGAGTAGAGGTGTAAAAATAACCTGGAAGTCTGAGAGCTCATGCATATTGTTCTTTCTTTGATTCACTCTTAAATTTACATCTACCTACACTAAAACTTCTCCATTTCAGTGCAGAAAGAATTCTACTTCGAGTTTGCCTCCCGTGAAATAAAAGCCTCGCAGAGCGGAATTACAACCCCCTGAAAACCGAGATTTAATAGAACCATCAAAGACCACAGCTGCACTATTGGATACCACTCTAATTAATATTACATAATCCATACAACACATGTGATCAATTTAGAGGTCCCAGGCGGTTCTTAAACGAATGAACGCAATTTGTAAGCTCTGATCTGTCACTTCCACTTAGGGCAGAAGTGTCTACATTTCATATTACGCCGTAATGCGCGCTGCAAGCCAGTATCAGAACTCCAATTACTCATACCGTGATCAAGTTCCACGGACATAATTAGGAAATGGGGAAGACAGGACCCGTAAAACCACGAGATGATGGCAAAGGAAGGAGAGAGGCAGGGAAAAAGTTACCGGAGGGTCAAGAGTAACCTGCTTGGAAAGGCTGCAGTGATCGTCCATTGGCTGGCCCTGCGAGGAGGAACTGCCCAAAATCTGCTTCACCTCGGGGTTATTCTGCACGAAGTGGAAAAACGAGCAGCTTAAGCTGTGCACTTTAAAGGCAAATGAGGTGCTGAATCTGGGGAAAGTTCACCAGAAAGCTTTGTGCACGTCTGATTTCCTGCAGCCTGGAGGAAGCGCGGCTCCGATCCCCACCGAGGCACCCGGCAAAAGGAAATCTGCACACGTTCACTGCTGATGGGCTTTGATCAGGGAAGGAATTTGCTAAAGCACAAGAGCTGCAGTTTGCACAGCAAATTCCGTGTGTTTCTAGATTTGAACTACTGAACTCCAGCCCCGTCTAGAAAGACTGAAAGGTTGCACTTACTTAAGCTCAAAACCTGTGCCCACAGCAGAAAGTGGAATATCAAAATGAAATAGGTCTCAGATCTTCCTAACAGATGAAATATCTCATTTAGAAAATGTCAGCAGGAATGGCTCCATCACAGCAAACTTTTTAGTTAAACAAAATAAGTGCTGAAGCGCTTTTACCGCGAAATTTTTCAAATAATTATGCGGAATGAAATATCTGGAATTGTGTAAGTTCCACAGACAAGACAGCTAACGAGCCGTGTTTGGCAGCGAATCGAATCCAAACACTTCCACCAAGGAAATCCAAGACAATTTGATTTTTTTCCACAGCCAGACTTCACATCCAAGTGACGCTGTGTGGAACTAAAGCTGGTGACAGCACAAGGAAAGCTCTGGGCTGGCAGCCTCAGCTCCATTGCACCCCAAACCACCTCATGCACAGCTATTAACCTTTTTTTTCCTTCCTCACAGAGTATAATACTTACTTCATAAGATGCTGAAACAATTAATGTAATTCAAAAATTCATCTAGTACTGCCTACGGAATGGCAAATCTTTTCCAGAACGAAAATAAATCAGATTTAATGTTTTAGAGTAAATACACGCATGAAAAAAGATACTATAATTACACTCACTAAATATGGCTCCAGATAATTATTATGCCGGCTTTCATTGAAAGAAAAAAAAGAAAGAAAAGAAATGAAAGAAGGGAAGAAAACCATTTTGGGAAGGGGAGGGGAAAGCCAGGGCGGTGACGTCAGCAATGTTCCATTATGTCCTTATTTAATTCCGTGGCAAAGTTCCCACTGACTTCAGTGCGAGTACGATTTGGCAGGAGGGAGACAAGCAGAACGCAAGAGTTTCAAAGCAATTTTAATGCCCTGTTTTCCTTTCTCAACTCTGACAAACCCATTTCCTTTATTTTTTTTTTCATTCCCTACTCTTTCCTTTACTGTTGTTGATGCAGTTCCTGTACTCGAATAGCCAAGCAGCTCTTCAGCAGCCTCGGAAATGCCGTACGCAGAAAACACACCAAGGCCCGCCATGCGTGGAAGGCGATAATAATCAAACTAAAGCTGCTTTTAGTGGCAGCGTGGTTAACGTGAGTGAAGCACAAGGCTGGAAATTGAAACCTGCACAGTCTGACAGGTTAATAACCACCCTCGCTCCGTGTTTACACCAATCCAAACCGGAATGAAAGGAGCGAGAAACAAAGGAAAAGAAAATGCAAGTGAAAAGCTACGAGGTTGGAAAATATTGGACCTGCTGTGAACTTACTGAAATTATTGTTCATCAGCCTAAGGTTTTTAAAAATAGTTATTTCAGAGAGAAGGCATAGCATCACACCAAGTATTAAACAGAAAATGAATTACATTTCAAATACAGAAATATTTGGGATATTTTGTCACTTTAGAAAACGGACACCAGCTCTTGAGGCAACGCGGATGGCAACAGGCAGCACTTACAAAGGGAGAACAGTCAGATAAATGCTCCTCTTTTCCGTCACCCTGAAATATTTATCAGAAAAACCCGTCTGGAGGCTGCCCAGCATTCCCAGAGCGGTGTCACGGATTTTGAACACTTTGGGTTATCCCGTGTAAGGAGCTGCATCCCCGTGCCCAGCGCCGGCGCCGCGCTCCGTTCCGCTCGGCTCTGCTCCACCGCTAATCCTTTTACAATGCCCTTAATCCACTTAGCGGCCAAGAATGGCGAAATGTCAGCGTAATTGGATAACAGCCTGGCATTCGGTAATTATTTCATTACGGCAGCAGGCCCCGTTTGAAGGGGACGCCCACCGGCACCGCGGGGCCCGGCAGCGCCCGGCCGCTGCTGCCCTGCTCCCCGGGGCGGCTGGCACTGGGACACCGGCGGCCTCGCCCGAATTAAAACCAGATTTAGGAAAATATTAATTTGCACCACGTTTCTGTTCCCTAGAAGCCCAGCAGCCTACCTCAGCAGCTTTGGGATACTGCAGAGTGGATTTGCTCGGCTCCTCAAGGGTGCTGGAGGTCCCCAATTCCCCTTCCCTCCTTTGTGTCCCTTCGCTCCCAGCTGGGGCCAGGTGGGCTGGCAGCTGGGTGACCGCAGGGAGCAGGGGGACAGCAGGGAGCAGGGTGACAGCAGGGAGCAGGGTGACAGCGGGGAGCGGCAGCTCGGTGTGGGCAGCTGGGGACACTCGCGGGGCTGCTGACAGAGCCTTGGAGTCCCGCATCCCTCACATCGCCCCTGCGGGGTCAGGGAAGCGCTCAGCCCGCCGAGGACAGGACAGGGACAGTGCTCCAGGGACAGTGCTCCAGGCACAGTCCCACCTGCAGCTCTCATCCTGCCGAGGACAGGACAGGGACAGTGCTCCAGGCACAGTGCCCCAGGCACAGTCCCACCTGCAGCGCTCATCCTGCCGAGGACAGGACAGGGACAGTGCTCCAGGCACAGTCCCACCTGCAGCTCTCATCCTGCCCTGGGGATCCTTCATCCTCCTGTCCGCAGCTCATCCCTGGCACTGATGGACAGCAGGAGATGGAAACCACCACTGGAACGGAGCAGGAAATGTACAATTCGTGTTCACACGAACAAGAAACCAGCCTGCAGTAGTGCCGTGCCTGTCACAAACACTGACCCCACCAACGGGACGTGCCCTGCCCGCACCCCGGTGCCACAGGTCCCCGCAGGTGATGGAGCCGGAGCAGCGTGTCCAGCCCACAGTGCGGACCAACAGTGACACCTGGGGGAGAGAGAGGCGGGATGAGCACAGCTCCCTCCCTCCCTCCCCAGGTACCCGAGCAGCCGAGCCGCTCACCTGGAGCCAAACCCACACCCGGGTCCTTCACCTGCCTGGAGAAAAACCCGTTTGGGAACCATCACTCACTGCTGGAGCTTTAACCTCTGGCAATGCCCTTGCCAGTGGGGCTGAGCCTGGTGTTCCGCCCTGGAGTGACGCTGATTTGCTGTGAGGAGCCAGTGCTGTCACCATTTCACACCCAAAACAAGAAAAGCACACAGATACTTACATTCCTATTGATGGGAATGCAAATTTTAAATTTTGCTTACTCCAGGTGGAAGATTCCTCTCAGTCATTTCTATTTCCTTGAGAGGAAATAACAGGTCATGAGAGGGACTGTAGTATCATTTATAGACTCATTTTGGGCTAAAGAAAAAACATTTTAGAAAGAACGAGGATTTTTCAGCAGTGTATTATGTAGATATACATATATATATATATTTAAAACTCCCTGTGAAAAACTCTGTCGCTTGTGTTAACTACAGAATGAATGGTGCAGTCAAAAACAGAATAAATGACCTCCCACGCTTCCTTCTTCCCTCCTCCCAGTCTGCACCAGCATCCCAACTCCCACACTTGACTTCTTGCCTCCCTCCTGAACAACCTGCCTCCCTGACCACAGTGTCACTATTTATTTATTTATTCATTCATTCTTATCTTCGGGGCAGAGGGCTGGGGGGCTCCTGCCTTCACTCAATTATTCACACACACAAAGTGCTCAGTGCTGAGTTAACTCTCCCCGACTCCATTTGTTACCCATAACTCAGAGCTGTGTGTTGCATAAAGGTTTTTTTGGGTTGGTTTGGGGTGTTTTTTTCTTCTTCTTCTACTTTAAAGTCAATACTAAACAGCTCCCAGAAGCCATTACTTTTCACTTTTATCAATTTGAACTTAAATCGCTAATAAGACAATCGACTCTTTCCAAAGCATGACTCAAAAATTTGAATTTTTGAAGATGTTCCGTGCAATCAGTACTGAGGAGGCAGAATAAAGAAACCTACCTGAACTAATGGATTGATAAATGTGTAAAAGCCATAAATTTCAGATCTCATGTCATCTTATAAAGAGTGTGGCTCAGAAAAAGTGACCACGTGGGTATAAATCGAAATGTCACACTCAAAATCAACATTAACAGAGGCACAGACAAGCAAGCAGAAAATCTTGCTGCTCTTCCCTGAGAGCAACGCCTCTCCTGTTCTGCAGGCACGAAATCCTGCTGCAGCCATGCCAGCAGTGCCCAAAGCTGAGTCCTCCCGATGGAAACAACCCTAAGGGTTTGCCTGGGCATCAGGATATTCCCCACCGGAATGCAAGTAAGGGATGCAGCCAAAAAAATCAGAATAAAAGAAGACAGGGAGTATTTATGCCATGATAAGGGCTGTGAGAATACCTGAATGAAATGCTGAAGCTGAGTGGAACACCATCAGACAGAAAACACTCCGACAAGCTGCCTGACTAAACAAGGAACTCTGTCTAATAACTAGGACTGGAAATTGCAAGCACCATTAAAATGTATCCACTCCCTGCAAGCTCCGAGCATAGTTTCACGGAACAGCTTATTAAAAAATATTTCCTTTAATCATATGCACAAGAGCCCATAAAATGAGAGGAGTGCGGCGCAAACTCAGCGATCCAACACCACGAACCATAAAAGGTTGTGCTGTTTTGCACGGCTCCATGCAAAATTTACAGCTCTTCCAACAGCCACGTGACTTTTTTTAGTCATTCACACTCAGGATGCATTAGGGCTGCACTAACTCACCAGGCTGATGTGATGCAGTTATTAGGGAGTCCCAAAGAGCTGGGAACGACTGAAAGTCCTGACGTTTTTCATCGTTGTTAATAAATGACCCAAGAGTTATTGCATTATTAAAGTATAGGAAGAATCATGGGATCAATAGAAAACAAACCTGAATTATCAAATACTGAATCACTAAGCTCATAACCAGGAAAAACACAGCTTTTTACAGGCATGGGTCACTTGTGTGTAGGAATACACAACCTGCACGGCCTTTGGAAAAGTTGTATTTGTTATATAAATCTGCATATAAAAAAGTTAACAAAGTACAAGAACTCCCAGCTCCCATAGCTGATGAGGAAATGAGGTGTGCCCTTAAAATGGTCACGAGTTCTCAGCAGGTTCCGAGGTGCTGCCAGGGCAGAGTCCTCTGCATCTGGAACAGGAGGCACAAGATTGAAACTCTAGGTCAGGTAAGACCATGGGATCCACAAATCCAGATTCCTGGGAGACCTGCGGCCTCTTGGGTGGCCTCACATCCACTGTGCCAGCTCAGGAATTGTGACCTGGGAGAGGGTGGGACAGACAGCACACCCAGACCTGCAGCTGCAGAGGTGCACAGGGCTCCTCTGAACCCTCACACTCCCTGTGACTGAACAGGATCGATTTTCAAATGCTTCCACGCACTTAGAAATTTAATTGGTTGTGAAATACGCTGAAGAGTTCAAACGTGTTCTTTGATATAAATAGAACCGTTCATTGTAAAAGATGTTGGCAGCGTCGTATTTTATTTTTATACAAAACACTGGGAATGGTCTCCACCAAATTCCCGTGAAGATGGATCACAGTTCTAACAGGATGAAGTGGATCAGGGGAAAACCAAGATTCAGGAGAGGCCAGAGCCTGACAGAGCTGAAGTTAAAAAGAGAGACCTCATTTTTCTTTCCATCCTGAACGTTACAGCTGTAACAGCTTTATTACTACAGCTTTATGTATGTTTACATTTTTTTGCTGATTGTTGGCATTGCAGCCACATCTGGTATCATTTTTCTTAACTTGCCTTATTACCATTTGTAACATGTTTCCCCCCACTCCCTGAGCCTCTCAAGGATCAATCTTGCCTTGCCATTCCAGCCCGTCCTGCCCTCCTACCTCTGCTCGAAGTGTCAGACTTTCTCAGACCTTCCTTTGAGAGGTAATGGCAACATGAACTAATCTTTTTCACCTTTTCTAATATTTTTTTTTTGCCTTTCAAATAAGGAAGAATGCAAGGAGCGGGGCTGATTTGCAGCCTGCCTGTTTGGCTGTGCTAGCACTGCTCTCATGCCCTCACTCCAGCTCCCACTCTGATCTGCTGGCCAAACAACATATTTAATTCCAGCACGCTGGTGGTACCAGGCCCAGAGAGCTGCTTCGCTGGCAGAGTTTCCCCCAAACTGACCCTGTGGCCAGAATTCAGCTCCCAATAAATTTCAGGCTGCAGAGTGCAAATTTATCACCTGGGGGATGCCCCTGCCTCACTCAGCGCTGGGTTCTGGGGGAGCTGCCGCCCTCCCGAGCACCTCCACATCAAAGGGAAACCAGAGCACCTCCCGTCCTCCTTCATGTTCCCAGCCCCGAGTAATTAACCATCTGTGACATTTGCACATTTTCACACTAATCGAGAACATACAAAAGACATTTTTATCTTAAGTACAGTTTTAAAACCTGAGGGATTCCTCTGCTGCTGCTGTTAATGAAAAACAAAATTCCCGATTTTTTTTTAGGGTTGAGGGAATCAAATTTATCATTACAGGAAAAAAAAAAAGATTATTTAAACCATCTCATTTAACCAGAAAATACTTGTTTCACACTAGCATTTAGACATGAACCTGAAATAAAAACTCATAGAGCAAAATGAAAGTTACAGAACTACCAAAGGAATGATCATTGACAGAGCATGGGGAATGCTCCTGTCAAGAAGGCAAAAAAAAAATCTAAATTTTATTTTTCTGCTATCTTTAGAGATATCTAAAAGATAATTATTTTTTAAAGGAAAAAGATACCTAGTTAAAGCCATTATGAGGAGGGAAAAAAAACCCCTAAAACTCTCTAGCAAGACTACAGAAAATGGGAACTTTCTTCCTGGGTGGCTGTGGTGCTGTCCAAAGAGAACTGTCCCTTTGGAGAGGACTTGTGATGGTTGGAGAAGATTGGATTTGGTGGCCAATGGATGAAATCGCAGCACCAGCACTGAAAATGGATAATCCCAGCACTGAAAATGGATAATCCCAGCACAGAAAATGGATAAACCCAGTACAGAAAATGGATAATCCCAGCACTGAAAATCGATAATCCCAGCACAGAAAATGGATAAACCCAGTACAGATAATCGGTAATCCCAGCACAAACAGAAGTGTCTGCAGCAGAGAGGAGCTTTGGAGCTGAGGCAGAGGGGAAGGGCTCCACTGTGCAGCGAGAACCAGGCAGAAGGACCCTGCTCATAGCTGTTCTCGTGCAAAGATGCAACAGCCACGTGACTCAGCTCCGGAGCCCAGGGAGCAGCTCCAGAGCCCAGGGAGCTCTTCAGGGGCTGGATTTCCCTGCCAGCCACCCCAGGAGTGTCCACTGCAGAACATGGACTGTGTGGACCATCAGCACATTAATTACGACACAACCCCAACTATTATTGCATTTTGTTCTAGTTACTCCCGCTGGCTGAAGAAAAAATAACATCTCTAGAGGCACTGAAAAGCACAGGTGTGGATCTTCACAGGGGTTTGCTAAAAATGGGTATCTTTGAGGAAGGTTTGGATCGTGGAGAGAGGAAAACTCCACTCAGGGAAGGCACAGCATCCCCTCGTGTTCAGGGCACACAATGGCTGTGTTTTGCTCTGTCCCCTCCAGAGCGTGGTGATTCCAATCACGGGGCAGAGACCCTTCCAGCACGGATTTGTTGATGTTTAATCCCGTTTGGAGCGCCCTACAGGAATACTCGACTCTGCCACTCGCATTTCCTCCTGCCACTTAGAGGCACTCCTGGGCTTTGGAAAGGCACCTCAGAACACGCAGGGGGTTTGTGTTTTGTGGGCTCCTTGAGCATCTCCAGCTCCGTTTCCCTGCTGGCACCTTCCCCCCAGCAGCACTGAAACAGCCCCAGGCTCAGCCTCTGCTCCTGCTCTGCTTTGAAGCCCCTTAACTCTGGCTCTGCTCGTTTCCCACGGAGGCATTTTGCCAGGAAATCGAATATTCCAAGGTCTGGTGGATGGATTCTGGATTTGAGTAGAACATGTAGGTTTATGGATAGCTACGGAGTGCATGCTACCCACAACCCCTGTTATAACATCCCTGTTAAAATGCTTCCAGCCCAAGCAAGCAGCAGCCCTGCAGGAGCAGCTACTTCCCAGAGCCTCCAAAACCCTTCAGTGAGGAAAAGCTGGTTCTGAGTAGAACAAAATTAATTTGGCATAAAAGTTTTAAGTACCTTTTTATCCAAAATGTATTTTATCTTTTCTAACTTTTAATAAATTTTGTTTACACTCAGAAATGAGAAATCATTGGCTGTTCTGCAAGAAAGTAATTATTTCAAATTAAGATAAATAAATGCATATAGCTGTATGCATACAGAGGCTGTATTTTCAGTTCTCCTTTCTGTCCTGCACCTGTGCAGCTGCAGACCCAGAGACCAATCAATTCTCACAAAGGTAATTAATTAATTTTTTTTAAAATAGCACAGAAAATCATCTACACTGGGAACTCAAGCCCATAATTTTTCACCTCTGTTAATACAGGTAGCAAAGGCAGCCATACCACACAGTGGACACTGTGTAGTGCATTGTAGAAGCTGCATCTGGAAGCTAAGACTGTATATAAATATAAATATATATATATATATACATACATACATTCATTTAATGTATTTATGTATCTACGTACATTTGCAAAAACCACATTCCATTTTTCCAGCTTCAAGTTCATTGTATTCCCATAACAGAAATTAAGAAAAAAGTCAAAATTTTGGAAACATCGAGGGAAATAGGAAAACCAGCACTTTTCCCCCCTTTTCCTCCCCACCCCCAAAACACGCCACAGTTGGAAAGTTTACCAAAGGAAATCCAGGGATTCATAAAGAGAATTGCAGGGAGCATTCACACTGGGAAAGGTGAAAAAAAAAAAAAAAAAGGCTGAAGAGGAGAGGACAGGACAATTTCTCCCTGAGGTGTTTAAATAAATTTACTGTGAGGTCCCACTGGAGCTGGGGAGCAGCAGCACCAGAGCTGAACACTCCTGGGGGTGTCACAGGGTGAAAACGGGCACAGCTCCACCCACTGCAAACTTCTGCCCAGTCCTTTGCTGAAGATCTCGGGTGTTATTTTAAATTTTTAATGAAAATAAAAATGAAGAATTTAAAAAAAACCCCACAACAACAACCCAAAAAAAAAAAAAAACCAACCAAAAACAAAACAAAGAAAAACCCCAAAGAAACCAACCCAAACAAACCCTGCAAAGGCACTTCTCGTACAATCCAGTTAGGGAATCCAGAAACCTGCTCACGCTGACTGTGCCAACCCTCCAAAAGGCAACAGGTGTTGTAAACATAAACCACTTGGCCTCAGCTCCACGTGCCGTGGTTATTTATTCTGAATTTCTGAATTAGTGTCTGGAGTTGGACAGATAAAGGACTGGGACAGCAGAGAATGGAACTGGCTGGTGGTAATGACAGCTGTTCTCCGTACGCTGACAGAAGGAGCACTTTATTTCCAGCAACTGGGACCAAAAATGTGTTTTTCTGAGAGCACCTACGGATGGGTAGGTGAGAATTAGTGCTCCATTGAACAGGGAGCTCCTGACAGTGCCCATGGCAAAACGCAGCCAAGATGTTAAACGAGATACTGCACGTTTCCATCAGGAATATAAAGGTTCTCTTTTTTTGGTTTTTTTTGGAGGGGAATCTTTCCTCTTATCGACTAAATGCTTTAAATATTTTAATATTCATGCACCAAGGGGAATATGAATATTGCCCTGACCCAGTCCAAACCAATCACACAACCCCAGCAGCAGGCCAGGTCTGGAAGGCATCTTGAGCGTGTTCTCTGCCGATGATATCATAAAGGTTCCCTCAATGGGAAACACATGGCACCGATCCCTCTCACTCCCCAACCTGCACACATGAAAATTCATTCAGCTCCGATCACTGCAGCGACAGAAATCAAAAGACATCATGACCTCAAATTGAGAAAATAACAAACAGGGGGTGCCTGAATTTCACACGCTAATCCCGTGTTTGGGTAAAATCGAGGTGCCTGAACTTCACAGACTAACCCTGCATTGAGACAGACATATTTTATCAAAAACCCAGGTGTATTCTCAAATGCTGAACAGCTTTAGCCTGAAATTCAGCTTAACATTTCCAGTTCGCTGCTGATAAAAAACGTGAGGCGTGATCTGGAGCTGTTTATTGCCAAGTGTGTCTCGGAAGGGACGACATTAAAGCGAACTCCTTTCTCCAGTATCGATGTGCACATGTTCCCTTAGACACCGAAAAATCTGGGCAAGGCATTCTGTAAAAGTGAATTTAGCAGATGGAAGTGCTGCTGGAGCTGCTGCAGCTCCATGGAGGCACCGGATCATGCTGGGAGACGCTGCCTCCTCCCCGGGAGCTGAAGTGCTCTGTCTTTGGGGAGGTGGAGACCCACCTGGAACAGAATGAACCTCTGACATCAACTTTTCCCTTCCTTCCCTTTGGTACCTCTTGGTTTGTTGGGAAATCTTATTCAGGAAAGGCCACCAGTGGCTGTGAGATGCAGAATTCGGGAATATGGGATGGGGTGGACGGAAGTATCCACTGGCAAAAATTCCCTGTGAAAACTCCTTCCGTAAATGTGGTCAGAGAATAAAGTTCTCCCTTCTCTTCCTGCAAAGAGAAACCACATATCCCTGAGAAAACTTTTCAAGTCCTTTTTCTCTCTCTGCAGTTTACAAAATACCTTCACTTCAGGCAGCATTTCTTCATGTTTTGACAAGATACGTGATACTTCCACAGGCATCGTGTCCAAGTTGAGAAGAAAATTCTCAAGACATCTTATTTAGAGTGAGAAAATGAAGACTGCACCTTAGCAGGGATTTTACTCATTGATTTCCAGGAAGAAATTCCTACTTTATTTCCAAGGAAGTCACAATATTGTTATTCCCACCTTATACATGAGATGAACAGAGATGCAGACAGATAAAAGTGATTTATTGAGGAGAAATGCAGTGAAGAATAGACACAGGATAAACCCCAAGCCTCCAGACTGCTGGTTCAGTGCGCTGCCCCCAGGGAACACAGCAGCTTCTTACAGACAGAAGAAAGGAATAAACACCACTGGGGGGAAAAAAAACTAAGCCTTAATATTACACATTGATATTTCAAACCTATCTCAGCAAAGAAAAAGCAAAGATATGTGAACATTTTACTTGAGATTGAACTACAACTGATTAGAGCGTATAAACTGTCACATGGCATTATCAGAACATGTCATCCTAAATAAAAACTCACTTGGTAATTAAAAACTTTTTGACAAAATGAGAGTCAAACAGAGAAAAATCGCAGAGCCAAGGTATCTCAGAAGAGCAACTCTAATTTTAAGAAGTGCTGTTCAATCTCATCTCCCCGTATGTCACTGCTGCAGAAGGTGCAGGTGTGCTGAGAGCTCAGCCCCTCTCTGGAGGGCTGAACAGGCTCTGCAGACACACACTCTGTCTATCACAGAATAACGGGCTTCTCTTCAGTTAGCACCTGAAGAGCAATCGGCTTTTTTCACAGCCAGAAGGACTCAGCACAGAGAGGACTGACAGAGCCAACCAGGGAGCCGAGCTGCAGCGCCAGCAGATGCCCTGAGAGATCTGGTATCTGCAACAAATAAAACCCAACAGGTGATCTCATGGAAACCTTCAAAGCATCCTCAGCTCACCCAGGAACCCTGGAGATTTGCATCAAATCTGTATTTTTTACATATTTGAATGCACGGGCGTGGAGTCACGTTGCTCCATCTGGCTCTTCTCAAAGGCTCTGGAGGAGCAGGGGAGCACGTGAGGCTCCGGAGAGGCACAGATTGAGAAGGATTTCTTGAAGGATTCAATTCATGTGTTTCTATGCAGGATTGCCTTTTATATTAAATTCAGGCCTTTGAATACTGTGAGTACTGTACAGGCGACAGTTTCCATTCTGTAACCCTTAATATCACATTAATATTTGTTTAGCGAAACGTCGTCGAGGTGTAAGAATTCTCAAGGCTACAGTTCAAGCCAGCAAGAGTAGAACTGCAGAACCGTAGTTAGTAAATTACTTAACCAGCACAATTGGAATCCCCTGTCTGGCCTATTGCTCTCGTGACAGTCATCAGTGGGTGTAACAGAAGGAAAATAAAATTTCAATTGCACGCTTTTCAGCGTTAAGTTTTAAATTAAACCAAGATTTTAAAATGGGTATTTTCTGTCCTCCTCTGAAATTTGCTGACGTCTTTAACCAGGACTGGCACTTTTCAAAGCAACAGTAATGATTTTTGAAATGGAGTGATGCAGTAGTAGATCTGCATGCTTTAGAGCCACCTGACTGATCCAAATTGTCTCCATCACTATGCTAGAGAACATTCCCTAAACAATTAACTGCATTTAGCATTGCCATCGTTTAAAAATTTAATTTGGTGGGAACAATTTGCATGGAGTTAAGAGACTGGATCAGACAAATGATGATAACAACAGTAACAGGAGACAAACAAGACAAATTCTCTGAAATGCTTTGCTGCGTTAGTACGCGAATGATCATTTGCTGATGGCAAAAACCCAACTGCTTAGTAATCAGAACCCTGCCTGGAACTGCAGCCTATGCCCAGAGTGTCTCCAGATAGTTCATCTGTTAGAAAAGAGGGAGAAATCCAGTTTAGGAATATGGATCAGTTTCTCGTGCATGAAGAAAAATGAGCAGTGCACTGTTCTAGGTGGTCAGACCCAAACATCAAAGGCAAGTCAAGCAGGTGGAAGTGTAAATCTGAACAAACCCAGCCACAGAATCACTCAGATTGGCCAAGGAGTGAAAAAACCTAAAGAGATGCAGGACAAGGGGATGGAATTGGAATTCCTGCCCAGCTTCTGGCTCCAGTAAAGGATATCAGAGCACGTCAGTGTGACCAACCAAACATCTCTGTCCCAGCAGGGCTTTCCTCCTCCTGGAAACACCCCTGAGACATCCCTGGGATGAAACTCTGGCTGACACCTTCAAAAAGAACATTTTCCTTAGAGAGAGCTAAAAGCAGCCCAATTAGACTAAGAGGAGGAGTAAAGACTTCTGTAGGACGGACTAACCTCGGAGATCTTTGTGTAACTGCAGGGAAGGAAATACCCTGCAACCAGCAGCTGGAAGCATTTTGACTGGGATTTTTTAAAAATGCACGGATATTGATTCCCTCCGTGTCCTAAGGAAACGGTTGCTTTTGAAAATTATAGAGGAATTTGAACTGGTAAAAAAAAAGAAAATAAAAATCTAGAGCACAGAAACAGAAATACAGAATCAGTCAGCACCTGTCCCCTGTCCCCCACAGGCAGCGTCCAGGGGGGAGTGGACAATCGGGGCACACAGACTCATCTGCCAGCAACAAACGGCACATGAACATCAAGGGCATCAACGCCGCATTTAATTAGATCGGAGAATATAAAGGAATTAGTTGAAACCAAGTGGAATATTTGGAAAGAATTCCAAAGAGAAAGCTCCCATGGAGACACCTGGACGTTCCCTGTTCAAGCCTTTTCCCTGCTCTTAGCCTCTTTTCTGCAATTCTAAAAACAAGCAGTGCAGATCAGGATCTGTGAAGTGCAGCTAAAATCAGCTTTTAAACACACTAAACCCCCACAAATTGGAACTATTGCTCATTTTAAGGTGGATTTTGAGTTTATTCTTTGCAACATGTCCAGCTAATTCAGAACCAACCACAGAACTGCACCAAAACCAAAGGAAAATGGCAGCAACCTTGGCTTTGAGGCATCTGTGGCAATGTGCAGCAGCTGAAGCCGTGCCAAAGGGGCATCGTTGGCTTGGATAATTAATTCTGCTTGCCACCCAGCCACAATGAATTCCCATCCATTCATCCAGGGCAGAATATTTTCCTCTTCCCTTTTTTTTTTTTTTGCACTGGTACAAATCATAAATTTATTTCCAAAGGGATCCAGATGCAAACCCTCAACGTTTCTGGAGGCAAAATAAACCACGACGTATGTTCTTCTTGGCAAAGCCACCGCTCCGAAGGTGCCTGGAGATATGCTGTGCTGATTATGAGATATTATTGTGAGGTTTTATTATCCTTTTAAACAATAAAACAAGAAAAGAAACCAACATAAAAGCGAGCAGCTCTGCGCCAGATGTAAGAATTTAATGCTCTCCATTCCTGACCAGAGTTTGGAACATGTGCTTCAAATATGAAACTTTTCTAAGTCTCCCCAGGTGAGCAGTTGATCTTATCTTGCAATTTCTGCCTCTTTTCAAACAGTGCACGGCCCAATCCAGCAGCCAAATGATCCTAAGAATGTCATA
This sequence comes from Pomatostomus ruficeps, assembly GCA_013400735.1. Lineage (NCBI taxonomy): Eukaryota > Metazoa > Chordata > Aves > Passeriformes > Timaliidae > Pomatostomus > Pomatostomus ruficeps. The sequence goes on along the minus strand of VYZT01029398.1, from coordinate 164,115 downwards.
GCCAAATAAAGGGGTTTTTTTCCTTTAACACCATCTTCCCCAAGTAAACATTACACTCCAGAGAAAAATTTCCTTGCAGTATCAACTCAGAATTTTAGATGGCAATGAGGGAACATGGAACAGTTTGGGATTTGTGGTCCCCCCACCTCTTTCATATTTAACAGATCTTTCCTACGAGCCTTGTTGCAGGCAGCCTAAAATCTCCCCTCACTCTCAAAATTTCAGAATTTAAAAATACTTTTTGGTCACACCTGGTGAAAAAGGTTTTTGAAGTGCAGGAAAACAGTAAATCCAAAAGACTGGGGAGAAACTCCTCTTCTTCCACAGGCCTGAATACAATTCCTGCACACAACCACTTCTAAAACTGATGGTTTGAAATGTCTGAAAGAGACAGTAAAAACTTCCACTGCTCTTCTGGTGACTTTAACATAAATAAAATTATATGCAAATTAACGAACACAGAACACTTCCTGGAAAAGCTCTGCAGACGGACAGCATCTTATTAGATTCTCTTGACTGAGCTCTACCTTGAGGGAAGAAAAGCATCCATAAAGAAAGAAGTTATTTTAGAATCTCAGCTCATCGTCTTCATTGCAGTGGACATGATGGAGACAGAAAAATGAAAGCAATCTCTAGATGAACAAGTGGAAAATCAGCTTTCACGTGTGATAAATAAATTATGAAGATGTTTGTTCTCCTCAGCTGACATCTGTAAAGGCTTAACTGCTAAAAGGAGCATTTAGCTCACTTCAGAGATAGCTGAAGTATCTTGCTACTACATTCTGTTTTCCAACTGGTTCTTATTTACAGGAGAATTATGAAATATTTATTACAACAGAAAGCAAGTATTTGTGATTGTCTTAACTCCGTGCTTTCCGGCGAAGTGATAACTTGCTCAGATTCTGTACACAAACCCTCACTGTCATTGCCAGGAAAAGGCACAATCGGGCCCCCACCGCTCGTCGAGGGCTGCACACAAAAATACATTTGCCTGATTTTCTGTCAATTTAGCTGCTGACAACTTGCTAAACAAGGAAGAACAACACTACAATAATAGCTGGCAGATGCTGTTTGTACCAACTTTCAAATTCCTCAAAGCTCTCCAGAAACACACGCGGGGAGCGATCTGCCTGTCTGGCGACGTGTGATCGCGAGCGGAGACGCTCTGGTACCGCGGCCTCTCCGTTTACGCGGGGTATTTTTACATCCCCCAAACGCACAGGATCCACAAACGACAGCAAAACATTCAGCAGCACGACTCGTCTTTCCCCTCGCAAAAACCACTGCAAAGTGGCACCCGCGCAGAGCTTCTGGAATCTGAATTTAGGACAGCAGCTCAGGGTTAAAAGGCACTCGAGCCTCCTCCATTTCCTGGCACCTGCTTGTGAGGAAGGCTGGGCCATCCCCTGGTCATTCTCTGCTGGTTTGTGTTTTGTTCATGTGGGGTTTTTTCGTGTCTATGGGGTAGAAATATTAGAATGAAGAATATTAGAGTATTCTACTGTTGAAGAACACCTGACCTGGCCAGTAGGCCTAAAACCTCAGTGCTGATTTTGTATAAAATGAAATGTCTTGTCTGTTTCTTCCAATTTCAGAAATGCTCTATGACACACAGGTAGTTCATAATTAATGCCGTTTGCACAAATTTCTTGGCAAAACCGAGTAAGTTTGCCTTTAGCAAAGGTTTTTTTCACTACTCGCATGCTTTGCCCTTGGATTTGAAGCAATGGTTGATTTTTCACTATTTATCAGGAAGCCGTAAGCAAGAAGGGATCCTGAACTGTCCACGCAAGCTCATGGGCTGTCAGTGTAATTTCTTCCTAATAAATCACTGGAATTCAGTACAGAGAGAGATGATTAATCCCATCTCAACTACCTAAATGCTGGGCACTTAGTAAATACCAATTTTTGGCATCCTCTTCCCTACAAACAAACCAAACAGAACGAACCAACACATACACCCTTTGAACCACATCTTTAACACGGGAGTTTCCTGGTTTGAGAGCAGGTCTGTAAAGATCTTAATGTTCTTAATCCCAGCGTGGTGGTGAAAAATCCTGTAGGAAACCCACAGCATGGATGCCCAGGTATTTATTAAAAATCAGCTGATTTTTACACAGATGTTCTCTGCTGGCACATAAACGAGGACGTGGGTTAGCAACAAAAAAAAAGCAAAAATGCACTGGAAATATGTACGAATCTGACTGTTACTGTTATTCCCCACAGAAAATCACAGTTTCAATACTTTCTCATCCCATCCATTACTAGTTAAGTGGCAAACAAAAAAGTCAAATGGGAAATCGCAGAAACAGAAATATTTTTTCCTTGTTTCCTCTTCTCACACTGATACCATAAGCACATTTATCACTGTGGTGCCTTTCCTTTTTGGAATACCCCAAATCTTTTCTCCTGGGGAAATGTTAACCATGGCCCAAAGGTAAACGAGGTTTATAGGTAATGCCCTTCCTTTGGGAAGGCAGGAAATAGGGATTTTTATTTGATTTCTGGCGTTCAGAGGTGGCGTTCAGGCCAGAGCAGAAAATACCTCCGTGCTTTCCTAAACAAGCAGTTAATAAAAAAAGCCTGCAAGACTTAACACTCCCTGGCTGCTCCCCAGAACCCTTCTGAAGGGCAACACTCAGCACCTGATCTGCTCCGTGTGGCCCTGCTGAGGAGGGACCCTGAAGGATATTTTGGTTCCCCGGCTTCTGCAATCTTTGTTTCATTTCACCAGGCAAGACCTGAGCGGCCTGACTGCTGTAGGCAGGGAAAGAGACATTTTTAAATATTTTATACTGAGGGTGGGGAGATGGCAGGGACTGAAACAGTTCAGGAGATGGTGCCCTATGCAGTACAGGTATCTATCTCAGTCACTGACTTGTTGCACTTCAAATCAGTGAAGAAAGAACAAATAAAATCAGTTTAGGATAATGTAGAAGTGTCGCAACAGTGGAAGGGTTTGGAGCCTTACCTGGCCACAAACCCAGCTGCCAGTGCCCCAGACGTGAAAAACGCCCTGCCCCGGGCTCAGCCCCCTCTGTCCCTACAGAGGAATCCCTGCTGAGGGGCAGGGATGGAATTCCATCAATTCCTGCCCCTCAGCTCGGAAGTGTTTCCTGAAGAAACAGCAGCAAAGGAAGGGGAGCTGGCAGCCTGTGCTGCCTGCAGCCAAGTTATTAAAAACAGCCAGTTTACAGGGGGATTTTGTAATTCCTGAGACATTAAACATCTGAAAAATGCTTTGAGAAGACAGAGAGGCCGAGCAGAAGCTCACCTGTGTAAAGAAGGCTGAAAACAGATTTTTTTTATTTGCTGGAAGGAACAGGTGGGTGAATTACACGAATAATCTGTGTCTCTCCATTTCCTCCCATCTATCACCCTGCTTTATCCATCTCCCCTTCTGCCCATGTTCAGCTTTATGAAACACATACAGTACAGTTTAAATTATTCATATTTTTTTCAGTTCCCTCTAACATCAGCTTCAGCTCATTGACCTGTATAACTCATTGATTAAACTGATGCTCTATCTACAATATTATGTATTCTTAACTAAGTTTGGTCTCTTAAAACATTTCCATGACAACATATCACAATAACGTACTCGCACTTGTCTGGCCTAGAAAATGATTTCTTCCTTTTCATATCGTTCTCAGAAGAAGTAAATTAAATATAGATTGCTCTAGTCCTGGAGCAGTAGCCAGATTAGCAATTGATACCCTAATCCTGCTCTCCCTGAATAAACTGCAGCTCTCTCAGGCCCTGTATTCCCCCTGCCACGGGTATTATTAATCAAAATTTTCTGCCACATTGACATACTCCCATAAAAAACGTAAAATCTCTGAGGATATAAAATGCTCTCAACGTTCACTAATTCCAAAAGAAAGGCAAGAGGCATTTCATACAAAGACTAAATAAAAGGCTTCTTTTGAGTCACAATAAATATAGAACTGCACTGAACCCCTGCCAGGAAAAACTGCAAACTCTGCCCTCCTCACCTAACTCAAACGTCTCGTGCCTCCAGGGAAGGGAATTCCTGCCAACACCATAATCCGGGCTTTCTGCAAAGTCATCACTGAATCGAACGTGGAGGACTGCAACAGATTACAGCCGAAATGAGAACATCATTAGCACAGCTATAAAAGATGGAGAAATGATGTGGGGTGAAGCTCTCTGGTGAAAACATTAAAGGGAACTTGTACAGCTCCAACAACGCAGTTGATGGCTGCAGCTCTGCTCCTCTGCCTTTCCTTTCTTGTTTTAAAAAAGCCCCAACATTCTGTCCCACTAAACCAGAGCTTTGTGTTGGATAAACATTGGTGTGGCCTTTAGGAATAGTGAGCAGGAGCTAAGGACGTTTTCCAGATTGGGACGGGGAAGGAAGGACTGGGGTTCTGCAGGGCCGGCACTTTCCCATGCAACCTGTGAGCCTTTCACTAAGTAAATATTTGTTTTCCCAAACAAAACATTTATTTTCAGCATTTCTTTTTCTTCTTCTCTCAGGTGTTAATCGTGATGAACTTAAATTTGTTTGCAACTCTTAAAAACAATCCACAACCTGATGGGGCTTTTAGAAAGTTTTGTTTGTTCATTTTCTGATACCCTTCCTCATGCAGCAACTCTGGTGATGTGAAATTAATCCCATCCTACCTCTCCAAAGCCACCTCTTGTTGGGCTGTTTTAACCTTTGTTTAAAAGAAAAAAAAAAATTTAAAAAAATGTTCTTGGTTTTCAAATGTTGAGGTATGACCGAATAATCTTGATGTCTCTGAAATGACAGCACAGATCACCTGAGCTTCCAGAAGCTGTGACTTCATAGCTTGGTGTCCCACGGCCTTCGGAAAGGCAATCCTGGGGCAGCTCACTCTCATGAAATTCTCTCTTTAACAACGCAGTCCATGATGGAAATGACGTTTATGACCCGAGAGCCTTGCAGGGAGCAGCACCCGGGGGGTTTGTGCTGGAGAGGAATGAAAGCCTGGCTGCATCCCGGCCAAGCTGCGCCCGCCGCGCCGCGCACCTGCAGCTGTGTCGATCTGGTGCCCTCTGCTGCTCGCTGCCTCAGCCCACCAGGAGCCACAGCTGGGCCCATTCCAGCTGTTTGAGGGTCCAGGGCATGAATCAATATCCTCTAAGGCGAGGCTGAAAGGCCCCCATGGGTGTCCCCACTCTGCTGCGCGACCGCGGTGACAGCGGGGTCAGTGCCCGCGGTGCCACCGCTCCTCACGCTCGGTGCTGCTGGGCAGAGGCCGATCAGAGCAGCCCAATTCCACCTCCTGGGACTGGGACACAGCAGCTCCGGCCTCCTGCAGCTGCTCCGGGGAAGGGCAGCCCGGAGTTACTGTCACTAAAGGGCAGCTCTCGGGCTGCTGAGGACAAGGGTCAAACGCTGCGCTCACGGTTCCCATCTGCGACTGAAATCTGGACTCGTCACTCACTGCTGGCACCCAGGGCGTGGATTAAACATCAAACCCAAAAGCCAGACGTCAACGTATTTTTAAGTTCTTGCTCTCCCTAAGTAGGTATTCTAATGAGATTCTGTCTCCTGAGGTTAAGAAACCAAAATGCAAACCAATATTCACAGCACTGAACTGGCAGCTTCTCCGGAGCTCATGATCTACCACGACTGGACTCTCATTCTCAAGAACAAGAGGTTCCATTGCAGCAAAGGTTCCTATTTGCCCTGACAATTAATATTTTTCAAAAGTTTATCAAATGGACAAAAAGCGCCAATTACGTTCCACAAGTAATAGTTTGGACGCTGATGCAGTTAAATGCTGAAATTATGTCCTCAAGTGCTTCAAATGCTAAAAATTGAATCCATGTATCGTTCTGGTTGGAGGCTGTGAATGACTCCATGGTCAAAAATTAAAACCTCTCCTTTAAAATGAGGTTATCACAACAAATAATCATATTTATAATTCTTTCGTGCTTGTCTCCAGGCACTGTGTAATTTGAATTAACATCTGTTCTTCCCACAAATTTAGAATACATGTGCAAAATGAACATCTCTTTTTCCAGCTCTCAGATTAAGGATTCCACAACATCTTGGTTGTGGTTAACAAAGCTATTCCACAGGTACCTCTTGTCACAGCAGTTTAAAAAAACCCCAACTTGTCAAACAGTCTTGAATGCTGGTAGGAGTTGAAAGTAAGATTCTAATACATTTTGGGGTTGCTTCTGTAACGAGAAGTTTCAGATATGCAGGATTATTGTGTAACTATCTGTGATTCATAAAAACCACACAGTTTTCTATTAGAAGTCTCACTCTGAACAAAGCACAGTGTTTACCTACCTACACTGCCCAAAAATATTGCCAGTGTGTGGAACTGCACAGATAATGAATTCCCTTGCTGTGCCAAGGAGAAAAACCCCTTGAAAACAAGTAAATGAGAGACACTCGTATTTCTGGTAGATAAAACTGAAATCACCACCCTGTGCTCCCCTTACTTTTTCCAGCTTCCACCCACGAGACACTGCTGAAGCCACCACACAAAGCTCATCAGGGATGCTTGACTCAGATGAGGAATTGAACAGAAATGGCTCCGTAAAACCATCACAACGCAACTTCCATCCCCGGCTCTTTGTTCCCTGCCAGCTGGATGCCACCCCCGTGCTCCCAGCAAGGACAGGAGCTCAGCCTCAGCACCCACGGGGGCATCAGCACCTGCAGAGGGAACCGGGCACAGGTTGGGCTCACTCTATGATCCAGTGGCCCCACATTTCCACTCCATCCATCGCACGTTGTGGGGAAAGCTGCACCCAACGCGCCATCATTCAGACGTAACGCGATACTTTCGCCACCCAGCTCGTTGAAGAAAAGCTCCGGGATAAATGAAAGGTAAAATCCTTGGAAAAATAAACTCAAGTCTGTAAAATATTAGCCAATGTTTTGGTAACTCTTCCAGCAGCTGTAGTTTCTAACAGATCGAGTGTGACCGCATAAAGCTGCGTGGAGAAGCCTGAGTGACAGAGATGGACACATCACACCTTTCCCCATCCTGCAGACATCACATCCTCCAAACCTGCTGAAAATAGCTGCTTTGGTTATTATTTATATTTTACACACTTGAAGGTGAACCACAATGGGAAACTCAATATCAACGTTTTCAGCTGTGTTATTTCAGGGAAGTTTATTCACTGCTGGAGCTGTGAAGGTATGAAACAAATGGATGTTGTTCCCACATTAAAGCAAATAAAAGCACCTTTTTCACAGCAGTGACTGAAATACAGCTGAAATATTTCTCAGGAAGTTCTCAACAGCTTCACTGCTCACTGTATATTCACTGCAGGAATAATGGAATATCTACAGCAGTTACACTAAGTTATATGCCATTTGTGTTTACTTATCTCCTTTCCATAAATCACTTGTTTTTTGCACCAAGAGAGTGTTTATTGTCTGCCTGCCTTGCACTGTTGCTATAGCTTCATCTTTTCCCTTCCCTCCCCGAGCTGGTATTTACACTCTGCACCGTTTCCCATTGTTACTGTAAATGTAGAATACATTTTTAACAAAAATCATTTAAATCAAAGAAAAATTCAATCAAGACAACTAAGACTTTCTGGATGGCCAGGAATATTAACAAAAACCAGGTCAGCCTCTCTCTACTTTCAAAATTCCCAGCTCCTTCTTCCATCCCAGGTGTCCAGGGAGCTCTGCAGCTTGCAAGGAGCTCACGGCAGGTGACACAAGCGGCTTTTGCGTGCAGCCATCCTTGTTAACAGAGGTAACCATGTCCTTGAATTATTGACCTGATCCAGAAACCATTAATCTGTAATTTAAACCACTCACACTGGGAATATCTGTAATTTTAAAATCTCAGAATATCAAGATTTGCTTTCAATCCTGTTTGTCGTGCTGAGGATGCAACAGGTGCTCAAACACTGTCACAAACACAGGGAGGGGACACAAAGCAGCCCAACCCCACATTTTAAAGGGTTTCACACCACGTTCTATACATTACCCCTGAAAGGACCTCCAAAGAAGCTCAGATCCTCAGGAACAATCTTGCTCAGATTTTTAGATTTATTTCCACCTTTATAGATCAAAACGTTAAAACCTCTTCATTCGTAACACACCCAAATACAGCAAACATAAACTTAGGAGGAAAATGCTCATAAAGATACGCAAAAATATTTTACCATTCCAGAACTCACAGTTGAGCCCATGGACTCTTATTTTTGGCCAGCCTGAAGAATGATTTATTGCTATTTAAATGGTTTCATTAACCTAAAAATTCAGACTAGCACAGCCCAGAAGTGTCTTACAGAGAGAAAGTGGCACCAGTGGCATCTGTCAGGTGTCACTGCTGACAGCCAGTGACATCCAGCACCAGGCAGCCACCAGCCTGCCCTGCCTTCTCCCCCTCCCTCGTCGGGGAAAAGCTGAAAGCAGAAACCTCTTGGCTCCCCTCTCCTGCTACAGAACCACTCAATCACTTCATGCTAAGATGACATTCTAGCTAATTAAAATACACCGAAAACTCCATTTATTCAGCCCTCCATAGTGTTTGCAGGGTACACCAGGAATGCTGAGTCACTCACAATTTTTTCCCTCTTAAAAACCCCACGTGTGTTACCCAGTAAATTACAGGAGACCAAGCCAGGGAGCTGAACAAAATCTGCTTGAAAGTCTTAATATTTTAGGCATCTTTGCCTGGCTTCTTTTGTCTTAAAAGAATCTGAGGGGGGAAAAAAAAAAAAAAAAAGGAAACAAAAGACCTGCTTTTTCTACTAGAAATAAGTTTTGATTTTGTCTGGATAATAAGGATTTATAGTGTTGTTGAAAGGCCCTGGAGAGACTCCTGGAGGCTGGAGTAATTTATTTACTCGTAGAACAAGCACAGACCACGAGAGCACCTGCCCCAGGAGCTCAAAGCCTCTTGGAGCTGATCCGGAGGGACACCCCACAAGGTGACACAGGGTGCCCTGCTGCCCAGTCCACCGGGTTGGTTTTTTTTTTCCCTTTAATTTTTTAAGATTTTAATTTTATTTCTTTTTTTAAGAAAGACAGAGAGTATGTGAGAAGTTTTCCATCCAGCAACAGCTCAGAGAATTCTTCCTGAATGTGATTTAAGATTCTGCTTTGAGTGAAGCATCAGACCCCCTTGAGGTCACTGATGAGGATTTAGGCCTTTGTTACTGAGCAAACAGCTGAGTTTGGAACCTTGAGGAAAAGTGGGGAAAAAACCCCAGGATATGAATGCACACAGACAGCAAACCCCGAAAAAACAGCCACGCTCAGGAGAATGGGAGTTACTGGTTGGATTGATGGGCTAATAGGGATAATGAAGCAGCCAATCTAACGACTCAGAGTGCTAAAAAGGAGGGAAAATCTAAACCCACAGAAGTCACAAGATAGACTTTCAAGATGAATGGGGATAAGCCAAACATTCCAGATGTCCCAGTCCAGGGTTCTTGTCTCCACGCTACAGAAAATCACCTTTCCCAAGCAAAAAAACACCATTTGTCTTTCAACCTGCGCTCTTGTTCCCATTGCCACTCATGAATAGTCAATTCTCATCTGCTTTTTCTTCTGCTTATAATCAAAATGAAAGAGCGAATGTCCTGTGCATATCAAACATTTTAATAAGTGTCTCTGAAGACAAGATCCTACAGAGGCATCCATAATTTGTTATTTATCAAGATGAAGCAAAACTATTTTTTTTTTCCCCATAACTGCTGTTTAAATTCTACAAAAACACTCCTATCCGTTCTCCAGCTGCCACTGCCACCGTTTCTCTTCTGCTGTGAAACCACATTAGCACAGCTAAGCTCAGACCCTATTTACTGGACAGAATTTACTGTTCTAATTACTGGACCTGTTAAAACAAGAGTTATTGGGCTTTGCTCTGAAGAGGAAAGCTGCTCAACAACAAGGTAACAGTGGGATCCAAGAGAGACCAGGAATCTGAGGAGTCTCTAACTTGCTGTTACCATGGAAACCAAAGCCTATAACAAAATATTCCCATTTTAATCACGATCCCTCGAGGATTGCCATCCCTAAATTGATTCTATTTTTAAACTCAAGACTTTTTAAATTTACTAATCCAACAGCAGCCACACAAAAGTCACCTGGAAAATCCCAGAAGAGCCACACGTTCTGGTGTTCCCAGCACAAGGACTGAGAGGGAAGTTTCAAGCAGCACTTGTTGCAAACCCATCCCTCCCTTCACCAGGCACCCGGACTCCAGGATCTGAGGACGCTGATCCTGAGTTCCAGAGCTCCAAAGGACAGGAATGTTCTCTGTTAATGCTGGATCAGCTGTGTCCAGGTTTTCTAAAGGCCCTTTTCTGGAAAGAGTTGAATAAAACGTGCAATCGCACTGCAAGGTGCTCAAGCCCCCACAGCTCAGCAGAAGTGTTCAGGACATGAACTGAACCCAGCACACGGCAGCCTGGGAGATGAAAAGGAAAGCAACAACTTCAGCACCGAGTTTCAAGAGTTGCCTGCTCAGACTGGAATTTCCGGCAAGCGTGAAAATGAGTTCTTAATCACTGTCAAGACTACGCTTTTATTTGAGACAGAAATCTAAGTTGTGGGTTATTTTGGTTTTTTTTATGGCCTGCTCTACCCTTTCTAATTCAGCCTCCAGAATTCTCCGTGGCAAATCTGAAATTCCTCCCTGTCATGTTTGGGAAATACCAAAAAAAACAAAAAGTAAAAACTCTGAAGCTGAAGTGGCATGCAAAGGCTTTTTATAGACAGCAAACAGGCTCCTGTAGGAGCAGGATTTCAGAAGTGCGTTGAATCTCATGGACACACGGCCTGGAGGGGCCTGGCTGTGCCAGAGACATCCTCAGCACCTGAGGGGACACCAGCCCTTAACTTAAGTGACTTAAATCTCAGATAAACCTTCAAGGAAAAGGCTTCATTTTTTTTTTTTCTTTACAAATATTCTATTTGTAAATGTGCAGTGGGAAGGCAGCCTTGCTCTTTGCTGGATTTTATGACTCTTCCTCCATCAGGCAGAGCAAGAAGAGCGATCTCGGCGTGACCTGCCGCCACATTCCTTGGGAGCAGCAGCTTTCAGCAGCCCCACGGGGTGATTTATAACCCCGGCACGTCTGGGGGCTGCCCGGGGCTGAGGAGAGCTTCTCCTGACAAATTGCAGAGGAGCGAGGAGCTCGGCGAAGTCGCTGTGTCAGGTCAGCGCCGTGGCACCGCCACCGCCACCCGGGGAGCAGCCTGCTGGAGGGGCAGGGTTGGGATTTTGGAGCGAATTCTGCACGTGGTTCCCACGTTTGCAGCTTCCCACACAGCCATGGCTGACTGCTGCAGAGTCCCACGCCAGCTCTGGGTCTCCCACCCCTGTCTGCCCCAGTCGGATGGAATCTGGTGAGGATGCGGAGCCAAGAATGTGCAAACTGTGCCTGACTCTGCCTCCCAGCCCTGATTTCAGCAGAGAGATAAACAACCGTGCTCTGAAACGAGGCCCACAACAAATTAGTTGCAAATACATCCTTGTTCTCCATTAAAGAAAACGCCAATTTCGCTTTTAAAAACCTGAAAACGCAAAATCCCGAACTGTGTTTTTCAGAGGAGCAGTTAAGAGCGAGTTTAATAAGTTAGCTTCCAAATAAAATAAAGAAACCAGCCTTTATTAAATTATATGGAAGGGGGTCAGAGATTAAAAATCCTCTGCCTCTCATTATTAGACTTGAGATGACAGATTCATTCCAGAGCACAGAAGGAAATATATTATCCCAAAACAGGATATGAAGTTCAGTCCCAGTAGATTAGTCTCTGTTAAGTGAATTTATTGTCTGATCTTTTAACTCTCCACCGAACTGCTGCCCAAGATTCCCTTCCCTAACAGCATTAAACCACTTTTCTTCTGCTCCTTTCCCTTCCCCAGCATCCAGCCCCTGGTCTGATCCCATCAGGGATTTGGGGGTGCAGGAACCTCACAGAAACACAAGGAGGGACGGGAGCAGGAGGGAAAGGAGGGAAGGAGAAAAGCAGGAGAAATGTTTCCCTGGATTCAGAGAGCAGCAGCCTGGGGGTGCTTTTGCCCATGTTTGTGCCTGGATTTGGACACAAAAATTGGGGGAAACCTTCAGGAGAGTCCTGGGAAGAACAAAATGTCCTGGGTGAGGCTGGGAGGCACAGCAAACACAGAGCAACTCTATCCCCCTGCTGTTTACCCGGGCAGCAGCAATCGGCCATACAATGATACTTTTCTAACACACTGTTTAGTCTGACTTTAGACTCCATGAAATCATTTGTGAACACGGGGATTCCGAAAAAATTCCAGGAGGAAAAGGCCCTTTTTCCCTCATCGTCCCTTTCATTCCCTTTAATTGCATTGAATTTAATTGTATTATTTAATTGCATCATTTAATTGCATGCAAGAGCCACATTGTGACAAAACCAAAACAACAAGAAGTTATTTCTGAGAAATGTTTCTCTATGGGCTCTATGAGGCTCCTGTCACCGAGGAGGACAAATATTTCACAAAGATCACAGGTACAACATGCGGTGCCCCCGCTGCTTGATTCACTCTGTGAGACTGCTTGTGTTCCCTTCCTCTAACAGTAAATTATAAAAATATTCCTATCAGGTACTCAGGCTCAGCACTTTGCAGGTTTTCATGCAGAAGAGCTGTGATGCACCATCTTCATGCATGGAGGAATTGCAGAGAGCTTGGTCTCACCAACAGAGTGTGCTGTCAGTTCGTTATTAGATTGAGGGCAACACCATTAACAGGGAAAATTTTTTTATTATTTTATCTGGTGATCTATTGCAATTACTCTGCTCTGTAATAAGATGTTTAAAGAGCCATCTCCACTTACAACAATTGATTTTCCCAGCATCTGCTGCAAAATGCCATCCTTGGCTCCGTCCTGCCTGGCTGCTGCTGCACAGGCGGAGCTGCACAACTGTTCCTGTGCAAACCCCGCTCTTATTTACTTTGGGGGTTTGCTGCTTCTCTTTAGACTCTGTGTGGGGAAGGCATGGGAATCACAAACAACACATTTGGCAACTCTTCACATCGCTGATGGTAAAAACAACCAGTCCAGGCCACAAAAGCATCCTTGTGTAGACTGTTCTCTCCTCAAATTGGATAATTCTGAGGTGGTTATACTTGCTCAGCTTGCACCCTGCCAGTCCAGCTCGTTGTATTTTCACCGTGTACAACGTGCAAGTATTTATTTGTGAATTTTGTTTCTAAAGCAATCGCTGTGCAACAAGTTCAGGATAAAAAGATAATCAAGGGAAGAATCCTGCTCTGTTTTCTGTATAGCTTTGGTTCTGTTTTAATCCAGAACTTTTTAACATTTTGAGACATCTTGGACAGATTTGATGTTATCACAATGACAAAGTGTTCCTCAGATTCATTTTCAATGAACTCATAACACCACAGTCCAGCAGAGGAAAGCTCTGTACTCTTCCCAGTGCCCTTGAACGCAAACAAGATACACATAAAGCAAACCCTGAGCTCTCCAGCCAGCAGCCTGCATAACCCATTAGAGTTATATCCAACTTCCCCTTCCCTGGAAATCCATTCTCTGAGAGATCATGCATTTAAAAAAGACCAAAAATACATTTATTTCTGTCGATGGGAGGCACTCAGCAAGCAGCTCCCCCTGCTCTGTGTTCCCCAGTGCTGTGCAAGAGGGCTCCCCTCATCGGTGAGAGAGTCAGGGGGACCAAAAACTGATCCAGCAGCCATCTGCACCTCGCTGCCAGCGTGACACGCAGGGGACACCCACACCTGCCCAGGAATATCCACGGGCACGCACAGAGAGGGCTCACCCACCCGGAGAGCGCCTGGTGATCGGCTGAGCTGCTGCACCAAGCTCCTCTCAGCACGGTGCTGACTGCCCTGATAAACCCTGTGCTCCGTGGAAGGGGCTCTGTCCGAAGGAATTCATGGCTTTATCTGCAGAAATCCATCCAGAGCACCAAAGAATTGAACATATCCACCGTTAACATAAATAAGATTATATTAACACAGATTTAAAGCAAGCTACACAACGGGGATTTCTGGGGAGAGCACGCTGTGGGCAGGCTCTGTCCCTGTCCTCATGTATCCAACAGCACCACACAGTTTGCCCAGCAAGGAAAAAAGTCTGAATTATTTCTTTTTTCCAGTTTAAAGAGGAATACCAACACTCATCTACAAAAATTATATAAAAGGAAAAAGCAAATAAGGACAGCAGTCCTCTGCCCCTCCCAGAACCAAGTCCCCCAGTCCTATTTCATGACAGAACCTATGAAACAAATCATCATTTCCATTAAATGCAAGCAAATGAAACTAATCTTCCATTGAACTATAAATATTTGCTGAAGCTGACCATTTAATGCAAGGATTCTCCGGTTTCCGGGGCAGGAGAACAAACACTAATGTTTTTTAAGTAAAAATTCAGACACACAACTTTCTGTATCAAGCACGGAACGATCACTCACTCGTGCAGGATAAACAGGGCATGATCACTGATCCTTTTCTGCTCTATTAAACTGCGCTCTCCGATGAGCACCGCAGCACGGTTCAGAGGTGGCCAGAAATATTCACAGCTGAGCTGTGGAATGTTTTAGTGCAACCAGGCTGAAAGGTCTCGCTCGTGGGACTGGCTGCTTTCAAGGGTGATATCGATATGGGAACACCACTAAAGCTCAAATGGTATTTTGGGTACGACTGTCGCTGTCACCCTGAGCAAAAATGAACAGAAGAAAAAACAACCCCCCGCCAACCAAACCAACCCAACCCACAACTCCAATGAAACTTCTTTCTTAAATCACCAATTCTACCCTTTTCTTTAGGCAAAACTTGATTTTACTGCCTCTTGTACCAGACAGCACCAGAGTGAGTAACAAAATATCGTAAAAGTGCGATTACAGGGAAAGCATTCAAGGCGACTCATTAACACAGGAATGTGGCCTGAATAGCACAAATTCTCACATCTCTCCCTTTAATCCCACTGGAAATGGTGAGTGTGTAAGGAGCAATGGAATTCTTCCGTGATTTGCCTGCAGTTATTTGTTTCCCTGCATAATTAATCACTGATTTAGGTACCTGCTGGAATTCCAGGTGTGCTCTAAGTGGCACAGGGCACTGCAGTCCCCGGTGCCACTGCAGTGCTGTCACTCCTGCCACGCTGGGCTGTGCATCCCACACCCCGACTGTCACCGGGAGCACGGAACCACTCTTCAAACAGCATCTCACGAACCTGATGGAGACAGCTCACGGAAAAAGTGAAAGATGGACTGCAAGCCCACTCCAAAAAACAAGTTATCACCCTGCTAGGTTTGGATTAAAAAGTTGTATTTCCTAATGAAAGCCAAACGCGCTGAGAAGGCGAGGCAGTAATCCTGCCTGAGAAGGATTGCTGCAGAAATTAATTAGTTCAGAAACTAATTGAAACCCCAGTGCATTACAAACCCAGATTCACTGGCCATTTCGGTTTCTCTGAGGATGAAAATGTGTCGTTTTCATGAAGGTCACAACAAAGCCAGCAAAGGAAAATGTAAGGAAATCTCTTCATACGATAAAAATGGAGTGACTAATGTGGATGACTCAGTTTAATTGCATGGCTTTCAACTAAGTGCATTCACAGGGACAGAAATAACACTAAATTAAGAGGAATAGCTGGGAAAAATTATTTTGGATCAGTAAAATACGTATGCCAGAAAAAATGTCTGGCTTTTCAGAGCAGTATCTTGTGCACAACTGCATCCAAACCCAGCAGAAATTGGGGTTGTGTCTCCTCCCGCTCGTCACCCAGGGCCCCACAGCCACAGGGAAGGGGAGCCTGGGTTGTCCCCTGACTAAATCAGGGCGAGCTCCAAGGTGGCTGATCCCTGTGTGACGATGGAGACGGCACAGTCGGGGCACTCTGGGGTCCACAGCTCTTCTGCCTTCACGGAAAACCAGCTCCACCTTGCATGCAGATATCGAGCTGCAGCATGGAGAGCCCCAAAGCATCTGCAGAGCCCCAAAGCACCTGCAGGGCCCCAAAGCAGCCTGGAGATTATTCTGATTTTGTGGCAAAATTCAGAAGCTGAGTTTCCCCTTGCCCTCTGCCAGTATTTATTACGCCCTGCCTCTGACAGAGCTTTACCGTTATCTGTCTTCTCTAGAGGAGGAGAGAAGCAGCTCCTGGGAGTCTCCAGGTGCCAGATCTGAAGCGATTTGGGATGGGGAACAGTTGGTGTAGCAATCAGAGCTCAATTAGCACTAATTTGGGTCTATTTAACCTCCTCATATGGTTTAATTGAGAGCAGAAACCCCAGATCTGTTATCTCTGGCCCTCCCTGAGCACGGGAAATAGAAATATCCATCATGTAGGCAAGAGATTTCAGTGCCATCAGGAATGGCAGAATTCCCTGATGAAATGGAAAAAAGGAAAAGGAAAAGGAAAAGGAAAAGGAAAAGGAAAAGGGAACCATCCTATGATTCTGTGAAATTCAGGAGTATGTGGTTATGGCCATAATATTACACATATATTTACAATTTTATTTCATAAATACCATATATATATGTATTTATATATAATAAGTCTGATTCAACTGCATTTCAGTTTTCTTTCAAGCTCTTTTGAGATGCTAAAATATCTGCTATTATTCCAATGAATTATGAAGCAGCTCTATTTTTCCCCTCTTAATAGCTACCAAAACTTGGAAACAGTCACCATGTCAGAATGAATAATTAAAATAATCTGAATGCAGCGACATAGTAGAAATCCACGACCATAAACTCACAATCCTCATAGCTATTGCATTTGGCCGTGTGTACTGAAATGTAAAATAATGAAATTGTGAATGAGATCATAAATTCAGTAACAAGTATAATTGCTAGTCCTACAGAAAACTATTAGAGGGGTAAGTTGATTTTCTTGTCATTCCCATTCTGCATTAAGCAAAAGAAAGAAAAAGTAAAATGCAATCAATGTAATGATTTTTGCAACAAGCATCTAATTGATTTTTCTGCCACTGCTATAATTTACAAACAGCCCTGTAGTAATTGGTTTAACTGGATATATCAAACAAGGGTTCTGATCGTGATATTAATTATGACACATTTTACCCATGGAGAAATTATTTAAAGACAGACAATGCATTCCATAAATGAAACTCCTCTCACAACAGAAAAACTAATATACACTAATAATACAATAGGAGAATAATGGCAGTTAGTTTAATCTGATTTTTGCTGTCACTCTCGCCTCACTGTCATTTCAGGGAGCATCAGCAGGCAGCACAAATCAAGCAGTTTATAGATCAGCACACTTTCAGGAGACAAACTTCCCTTCAGATTTCAAGAAATAATTCTCCTTTTTATTGCAGACATGCACAACCCCATGACTCTCCATCCATTTACTGCCCTTCCAAGAAGAGCCAAACCATGGAACCACCGTTCATTCCGTACTGAGGTGTTTGCACGAGGAGCTGGGGCAGCCCTTGCCTGCTCCCAGCTCTCCAGGACACCCCAAGAAGAGAAATATGGAAAATAAAATGGAAAATAAACCCCCTGAGAGCAGCAGCTCCTGTGCCCCTCCTTCCACCCAGCACGGTCCCCACCACGATCCATGGGGGTCCCAAGGGACACTCAGCCCTCCCACCACCCCTTGCAAGGAGATCTTTTGTGCCTTGAGCCTAAAAATGAGTGAAGGTCACGAAAAATGGGAATTTCTCATCAGTGGCTCAAATGCAGATCTTCCAAGAGACTTGTATCACCACCGCGTGAAGGAATTATTTTTCTTAACCGACCCGGAATTATTTATTAATTCTCAACTGAAGCAATGAAATGTTGAGGTCTTTGTGCAGGAAAGTGCTGGTGTCTGGTTTCTCTGAGTATTTATTTAGTGAGGTTATTGCCACCACTGAAAGCACAAAATGACACATTTCTGCTGGATTTACCTCCTTCCTCCGGCACCTGGTGGTCTGGGACACAACACGGGTAATGCGTCCTCTGATCAGCAGGGACGTCAAACGCTGGGGGCCACCCCAATTAATTAATTAATTCCTAACGTTAATTAGGAATATTTATCATTTCAGAGCTGCAGATCTCTCCCTGCTGGAGCCCCTCTGGAAGGAGGATCAAGCTGGCTCCTGATAAATGCAGTGTTCTGCAGGGGAAGGACAGATGGTGCCTTTTCCACCAGAATCTGGGATGATTTTGTTCTGCTCATTCTGAATTTCAAACCCCTCCATCTCTAACTGCTGGGATTTGAAGACCCCTGAGTCAGGTGCTCACACCGGGGCCGGGGCAGGCGGATCCATTCAAAAGGAAGATTTAAACAGATGCTTTTGCTCCAAAAATTCTTGAGCTGGCGATAGTGAGGTGTTTATGCTCCCGTAAGTGAGAAGCCACAGAACAGAGCCCGGTCCTCCATGCTGAGCTGCGAAACCCCTGAGGAGCTGCCTGCAATGCAGCCATGGGCATTCCAGAGCAGCCCTGCTGTCCTGGCTGCCCTCAGCCTCGGAGTTACAGCCTCTGCCACGTCAGGAGCATCAACACCTCTCCAGTTTCACATTTCTCAACGTTCCAATCCAGCCAGTAACACGAAAGAACATTGAATTTACCAAACAAGTGTGGCAATCGTAAGGAGAAACGATGACTCTGAGCTGCAGGCTCACCTCAGAGATTCGGCTTTGTTTGTTTAGCTTAAGTGCATCTAAGATGCTTCTCATGATACTTTGCTATAAACAAATAACTTTCCCAATTGCATTTTGTTTATAATCAAACCTTGACCCCTTGCAGCCCATAATAATTACAGGGCCCTGTGATCATTACTGTGATAATCACAGCACCGCAGCACAGATTCCCAAAAGGGTCAGAAGTTATCGCCCAAGTGTGGACCACGCTTGTGCAAAACACCTGACAGAAAAGACGTTCAGCTCTGCTTCCATGAGTTGTTGTTTTGTTTTGTATTTTTTTAGAAGAACCCTGGGTTTTGTTTCCATTCAGAAATCCCAGATCCATCCCTTGGTTCCTTGGCACACACAGGCAACCCAGAGCAATGCTGGGCCAAATGCTGCCCCAGCAGCAACGCCCCAGAACGGGAAATCACCGTGTCAGAATGACTCTCAGGGTTCAAACGACGCTTTTTTTTTTTAATATTCACAACCACATTTTATTTTTCCTTTAGGAAAAAACATGTAATTTAAAAAACATTTTCCTGAAAGAAACCATTCTGGCAAACCACAGCTTTCCTGACTCAGTTTTGTTGAAACCCAAGCATTGAGTGTCACACCTTTTTCAGACAGTGAGACAGATATAAAAATGCAAGGAAAGAATAAAAAATGTTTGTGAAAACAGCTCCGCTTCTCTCAGGGAAAACCCTTCCAACACATCTGCCAATCTACTCACACAGGATGAGAACGAAATCTTCAGCTGGTGCAGAGAAAAACATTTCACGAGGTTATTCTGCACCAGTAAGATGCTTTCAGAGATTCCTAAAGAGAGGGAGGTAAAGAATTGTCCCTGAACCCACCCTGAGATCCAGCCTTTGGTTGTTTCAGCAGCCTGGAGACTGAGAGAACTGAGACAAAAACTTCTGAACTTTGCAGCAAGAGCCAAGTGTGCCACAGCAGTGCTCACCCCAAATGCTATTGAGAAATCCTTGAGAAAACTACCCAGACTCTGCAATGAAGTATTTGGGCATTGTAACGACTTTTACCAACTGTTTCTCCCCAATAAGAACATACAATTTCCCTCTTTTTCGAAAAGATCAAACACAAAGAATTTATTTTGGCAAACATGGGCTATAACCAGAAGTTTTTCCTTTTGCACAGGAATAACTGACTTTGTTCTTTAATCAGTTCCCTAGAAAGGGAGTGTTACTGACTGACTGCAGCAGCTGACAAGTGAACACAGCAAACAGGCCCAACAATAGAGGACAATCAATACAATTAAATATTCCCAATATTTTCCTGGAAATGTAACACAGGAGGGAAGGAGATTTTGCTGTTAAGGAGGGGGATTGCTGAAATAGCGATTGAACCAACAACTGTTTCCATTTACTGAGCTAAATGACTCCTTCCCATGTGTTTTAACGAAGTCTAGCTGCATGCTAATTACACCTCCCTGGTTTGCATTACCCATCAGCATTTCTTCCATGCACATCAGCAGAGCGGGCCCTCGCTAATGCACAATAATTCATCCACGAATATCAGCGATTACATCAAAAACCCTCATTGAAATCGTTGGACATTCCCCATTTCACTGCTCACTGAATGTCTGAGTGTCTTCCTCTGCTCCGCCTGATGAAGAGCTGCCTCAGCAGAGCCCGGACACGCTCCCAGCAGCTGCAGAGCTGAGAAGCTGCCCCACAGCAACGCTCCGGGCTGCTCGCCCCTTTGAGAGCAGCATGGCACCACCAGTTATCCCACCAAAGATCAGCTCATCGTGTTTTTACAGTCTTTCCCTTTTCAAGCCAAAGTTAAATAAGTTGAAGGCAGCATCTACAGGACAGCCCAGAGTCCCAGCCTTAAAGGATTAGAAGAAGCCATTGTTTTCGTGTCAGACATGTTTTTATAATACAGACCATGTCTATTCTCGTTATTTCATTCTCATCATCACACCAGCTTTTCAGCAGGCAGCCGACCCTTTCCCACACCACAGTTTTAAAGGCTCATAAACATTATCTTTATTATATTAAGAGAGATTCAAAAATTGTAAAACAGATGTGAAGCCGCTGCTGCCAAGAGCCTACACAGTGTGATTCAATAGGATGTGGGTGCTGTAATGTGCTCAAGACAAGTCAGCCTAAAACTCCCAGTTCAACTTGCCCAGCAATCGTTTTCATCTCGGAAAACAAAAGCTTAAAATAAACTAAGAACTCCCATCTGCACAGGACTGAGTGATCCAATGACCGGACTGACTGCAGACACTGCACAAAGCTGCTCCCACTGACAGGACCAGCAGACAACGCGACGAAAAAACAAGGAAGGATTTTAATCTTTGTTCCCAAGTTGGGTAGTGGAACAGCATCTCTCAGATGTCTCCTGGTGAAGAGAGAACACAGAAATTCCACCATTCACTGGGTGGAGCAGCTACAACCTGGCCCAGTTTTCCCTTCACCCCACTGGCAGGCTCATGGGGGCCAAAATTCCTGCCAACTTCAAATCCCATTGCTCTTCAGTGAAAAAACAGGAGATTTGGGGAGAAAACAGCGGTGAATGACACAGGAATTGACAATTCCTGCTGTCATCTCAAGGGAAGTTGGCAAACTGGAAATCCAAGCCTGGTTCCTCCCAGGTGCTGCTCTGAGTCCTGCACTGCTCCTCCTCGGTTCCAACCAGTGCCAGGGGCTGGGGGGAGCTGGAATTCTGAGCACCCAAATGTTTGAGATCAGCTTGGCCAACGAGGAGCAGAACTCCGGTCTGATTGCTGAACTGGGAACTGGGTTTATGGAAATAACCTTAAAAACAAGAGAATCCCTTCAACAGTAAGAGGCACCAGCCCCGAGCCCCTGCAGCCCGTCCTGCTCGGTGTTTCCCGGGCTGTGTGCTGCTCCCGTGTCCCTGAGCTGCTCCCGTGTCCCTGCCTCCCTCCCTGGGTCTGGGGGAGCTCCTTCCCTCGGTGCTGCTGCTCCTGGAGCGCTCAGGGCTGTTTCTCCTCACCCTTTGGGGCTCAGTCAGTGTTTTCCCACCAAACAGCATCGGCCTATGTGGCATTAAGATTCCTTTTTCCACGTCCTCTCAGCAGCCAGCAGCTTTCTGTTTCTAACTTTTTATGCAAAATCCCCATGTGCTGATATCTGCAGGAGTTTTTCTGTGCGTGTCTCTTGGAATTAACCACACTCATCCGTAGGTGGTCAGATTAATTTCTGAAACAGCTGAGAACTTTCCATAAAACAAATCCAGGGCAGTCTCCAGAAGCAGCCTCTCCCCAGGGGAGGAAAAGGTTGCTCTTGGTTTTGGGTTGGGGGTTTTTGGTTTGTTTTCCTTCACTCCAGGACAATCCTGAGCACCTCCTCAGCACAATCACGGAAGGCACGTTAGGAGAGAAGGAACATTTTCCGAGGGTGTTCAGGAGGACAGATGGGCAGCTCTGTGGAGCACCCTCCAGACACCAGAGGCAGCTTTCGTTTCTTATTTAAAACCCAAGTAAACAGCAACATAAAATCCCAATATAACAAACTCACTGTGCAAGCAGGGATGTGCCTGAAGCAAAATTTCCTGATTTCCCTGAAAACATGCATTCTGCTCTTTGGACTGAAGCCATCTCTTTTTCTGTTGGCTCTGCCCCCTCAGGGCCATGCACCATTCAGCTGAATAACTGCGAGGTTCTCACTTGCAGGCAAATAGGAAAGAGTTTAATGAATCACAACATTTTGTTCATATTTTGCTTGGAGGAAGCATTTTCCACATTTTCTCCCTCTTAGCGGAGTTCAGAGACATTCCGCCCCAGCTCGGTATAACTGCTTGATTGAGACCAAAAGTTCACTCTCAGATCCCTGGGCTTCCCTACCAACCAGAAGGAAAGAGAAAAAGGGGGCAGGGAAAAGGAACATTTCTGTGGAGTGAATGAACTCCTGAGCTTGCTGAGGCTCACTCAGATCCCTCCCGAGGCCTGTGAAGAGCACGGCTGTGAGCGGTGCTTGTGCACGGGGACAATCCCAGCTCACATGCTCTGAAATGCTCCCTCACCTATAAAAAATCCCTGTGAAATTCCTTTCAGTGACATGGGATTCACTGGAACTCCAAATCCCGTCGCTCTTCAGTGAAAAACGGGAGATTTGTGGGAGAAAACAGCAGTGAATGACACAGGAATTGACAATTCCTGCTGTCATCTCAAGGGAAGGTGGCAAACTGGAAATCCAAGCCTGGTTCCTCCCAGTCCTGCACTGCTCCTCCTCGGCTCCAACCAGCGTCAGGGGCTGGGGGGAGCTGGAATTCTGAGCCCCCAAATGTTTGAGAGCAACACGGCCAACGAGGAGCAGAACTCCGGTCTGATTGCTGAACTGGGAACTGGGTTATGGAAATACCCTTAAAAACAAGAGAATCCCTTCAACAGTAAGAGACTCCTTGTTGCAGCTCCCGGGAGCTGGAGAAAAGCCAAATGTGGCACAAATCCAGTGTGCTGACCCCAGTGAGCCAGCAGGGAAAGGATGCAGAGATGTGCACACCTTCAGATTTCGATAGATATCTACTTTCTCATAAAGAAATATATTCACTTATTTTACTTCTTCCAGACTTTTAATTAAAAGTTCAGAAACGCGGCGTTTTAAACAGAGGAAATTAGCTCGAAGGCATGTTCATTTGTCATATAAAAGGGGCTTCCATTAACCCCTAATTAAATATTTCTCCACACTTAAACCATTTAGACATACAAATAAAAATGAAAACACAAATAATTTCCATGGAAATGCCGTATGCAGCTCAAAGGAAAAAAAAAAGTGTCCAGTTCTACTTTTCCTTCATTTTTCCTTCTCTAATGCTTTTCCTTCCAGGCAACAGGTCCTGAATGCCCTGATGAACAATTTACTCCTCATCTCCAAAAGACATTAAAAATAAACCAAGGTGGTATTTGCTACCTTAGAAATAGCCCTTCTCTCCAGAATTCCTTTCAGAAAAAGTTCTTACGCTGAAGGAAAATAAAGGACTACAACAGATGTAGGTGAAAAAATATAAAACCAAAGCTCAGGTGGAACAAAAGCTGCTGATGTTTTCACATAATTCCTATATTAATTTTTTTTTTTTAAACAATGAGAATAAAGAGCCTAAAAGAAGTAGAGAAGCTTTCAGGAAATTCGTGTTACTAGTAATTTTTTTTAAGCTTTTCTTAATAAAAGCACAGTAAGAGCAAATTGCATTCAGCAGCAAAGGAGATTAAAATACCAACCCTTCTTTTGCGTTTTTCCATCTTGCTTTTACCTCAACAGATCAAACAAACGACATTAAAAGCTCCGTGAATTTACCCAACAAACAAAATGCATGAAAAAACACGTTGCAAAGAAATGCATTTTATACTCAGAGAGCAGCTTAGCACATCAGTGGGGTAAAGGAGAATTTTTGCAATAAATTTGATGCAAAGAAAATTCACAAGTATAAACCAGTTTCATATAAAAATATAATGAGATGAACAGACAACTCCAGTGTGAGGATCGCCTCTCAACTTATTTCTTGCTTTTGGGTTTTCTTCCCTTATTACAGAACTTTGATCTTGGACATGAAATTCATTACATGGATTTTATTAATTGCCAAAGCAATCTACAGCTGCTGCTCCCCATTCTTGTGTCAGGGACCACTCAGTCTCACAGGGCTCTACTGGCGCCCTCTAAAATCAGTTTAAAGTTTTATCTTTCATAGGAAAACACAAGTTTTGATTTTTTTTCTTCTTTTTAAGGAAATACTTTTAATTTAAAAACAAAGCTGAACTCATTAGGAACTGAAAGTGTAAATTTGCGCTGGTTTTCATTGCAAATTACATTCCTCAGTTCCTTCATAGGTCCATGAAAGGAAATGCAGGTTCAGAAGCACAGGTTTCTGAGTCTGGCCCTCCTGAAATCTGTCCAGCTGCGGAAGGAGCTGCGAACAGCAGAGAAGAGGCAGCCAAGGAAATTCGGAAATTCCGTGCAGGGATGGAGGGCAGAACAGCAGAGCCTGGGAGCAACCAGGACTGGCCATGACTGCAAGGCAGCATCAATTACACCTTTTCCCAGCAGCTGTAGCATTTAGAAAGTAAATAATATTTTGCTTTAAAGAACAGCAAGCCCCTGGTACAGCCCTGTCCTTGTCCTGGCCGGCGGAGCAGCCTGTGGATCGCAGCTGATTCGGTGTTTTTGGGCTCTCTGCTGCCAGAGATGGGCACAGCCACACAGGGCAGGGCAAGCCTGGCTTCCCCAGAAACCCAAATCCACACCGAGCATGGCACAGGCAGCATCTCCTCAGCCTGGCTTCCCCAGAAACCAAACCAAACCCCACACTGAGCATGGCACAGGCAGCATCTCCTCAGCCTGGCTTCCCCAGAAACCCAAATCCACACCGAGCATGGCACAGGCAGCCTGGCTTCCCCAGAAACCAAACCAAACCCCGCACAGAGCATGGCACAGGCAGCATCTCCTCAGCCTGGCATTTATTAAATGATGTGCCAGCCTGCCCTGCCACCCTGCACACCCCCAGGGGTGTCCAGCACTGCACCACAGCTGGGAAATTCTCCTCCTCCTCATCTCCCTGCCATCCTCATTCTCCTGCATCACACCTTGATTCACTTCTTCCTGATGTCTCTCGTTCTGTCACATCACCCCAGCTCACAGCACAGACAGGGGAGGCCAGGCTGCCCCAGCCCCGCTGCAGAGTCCTGTTACAGGAAACCCTTTGGGGCTGGGCAGTGCTGAGTGAGGAGCAGTGACAGCTCTTGTCAGAGTCTGGCACACACGGATGTGCAACACAAGCAGAGTGGGGCCGGGGAAGCACAGCAGCAATCAGTGTTCAGGCATGGGTTATCAGATAATTCCATTTCCTGTGCTGGGGAGAGTGGGTGAGTGTGTCCTGCAATCTGGCTCTGGCTAACAGGCACCAGCTCTTAGTTAAATTTAGATCTTCTGGAAGCTCCTTGAAATGTAACCAGAGATTGCACCAGAGGTCCAAGCCAGACAGGGCTTTTTCTGGGTATTTTTTAATGATTTCTGGCATTGCTGTGCCACTGGTAGCAACAGCAAGCACAGAAATAGAAGCATCTGAGCAGATACAGAAGAAAGCAGAAATGTTGCAAAGGATGAAGAAACACAACAGGAACTTCCGTGGAAACTGGATAACCTCACGTCAGGAGGGCAGAGCCCCTGCCGAGGATGGGATCAGCAGCAGCAGAGCAAGGGTGGTCTTAACCCTAAAATAATCCAGCAAAAACTTTAAATCCATGGTCACCCAGACACACTGCACACTTCTCCATCCACAGCTCTCACTAAAACCCTAGCAGGGCTAACCAAACACTCAGAGGAGATTCAGGAAAGAATATGACTCAAAAATTAATTCTCGCTTGATCGGAGTTCTGATCCCTCACTGCACCCACACTGTGACTACCGGTGCAGACCCAGCAGAACGAATCTGAGTTCACACAAATTAAAAGAAGTGTGTGAAGCCTCAGCCCAGCTTGGCCCTTCAGGTACAAACAGAGCTGCCACCTGCAGTCCCCTGACGCCCTCAGCAGTGTCCTCCCACCACATTTAAAGCCAAATGAGAGGAGTGACATCCACCTAAAGTGATGGCAAAAGGGGATTCACCGAGGCAGCAAGCAGGGCAATGTTTCATAGAGAACACATCACATTCCGTGCGCAGAAAGGTAAGGCTGGTGAAGAATATGCTTTAATAGCCAGGTTTACAATATTTTTAAAGCCATCTGTGTTCCTCAGTTGCATCTGAAAACCCTGTCCAGGGAGAATATGAAACACAGAAACAGAGGTAAAGTTAAGAGATTCTGGGAAGAAACCAAAAGTTGTGTGACAAAAGGTTCAGCCAAGCAAAGCAGATTTTAAGTTCAAGGGAAGGAGATTTAGCTTGACTATGCTTGAGATACTTAAAACAATTGGCACTGATGAGAATTAACTGCAAAGCATTTGTTGAATTTGGTATTTGACTTCAGAAAAAAAGTTCTCAAAAATTTTTTAAAAATTAGTTACAAGCTGACTCAACAGACACTTCATCATCCAAAAAAAAACCCCAAACCCAAGAAACCAAACTTCCTTTTTACACAGACAGGTTGACCTCAGCCAACCCAATCCAGCTGGCTGGATTTGGACTGACAATATGATCTGAATGACATATTCCTGCAGGTTTGAGTACCCAAAATTGCCAAATTATTCCATTTCCAAAATAACACTGCTAAAGGTTGAGTTTCGCTGCCCAGAATCGAAAAGGAGAATGACGACACAGAAATATTTCACTGCTGTGAGTGAGGACTGTGAGCTTTGGAAGCATTTCCTCTCCTGGATAAACCAGCCTGGCGTGTTTCCCTTCCCCGCAAGGCATTTTTTTCCATGTAACAGAGGTGACACCATTTCTCTGGGGACGTCCTCGCAGCAGCCAGCGATTCAGCAGCAAATCAATCAGCAGCTCATCCCACAAGTCACTGTGTACAGAAAGCTTAGCACCGTGAAGCACAGGGAAGTGCAAACTGCCAAACAGCCCTGAGGTACACGAGAACCATGTGTGCCATCGAGTGCTCATTCCTCCTTTCTTCTGCAATTTCATTCCCTGACTTGTGTGAACTGCATCAAAGGGAGCGCCAGAAACCTTACCCGCCTTTTAGGCAAAGAACATGGAAAAATAATAACGCAAATCTGTTTTTTCTACAGAAATTATTAAATGCCCGAATCATAATCCACTATTTTCCACAGATCATCTTGAAACCATTTCGCCATTCCAGAGCAGAGATGTAATCTTTGTGCCACTCGCAAAGATTTAGGAAATGTTAGGGGAGAACATTTGTTGGATTTCCATTCTGCGGGGACTCAGAGCTCTGCTGAGCGTTCGGCGCACACCGATTTGCACATTCACATACGGTGACTACAGAGAAATTAAAAATCAAAAGCCGCCTGGATTTCTTTCCCTACTCCCATGTTCTGCTGCTGAGAAAATCGCTGGGCCTGGCAATGACCTGTCAAATTAATCAACGGAACGACAGAGATGCCGGAGTTGAGCAACACCAACAGGGGAACTCCTGAGGCCTCCTGCCAGATACAACAGGAGTAACTAAGGGGGGTTTAATATTCCAGGAATGTGTCAAATTTGCAACCAGGGAATTGCCAATACCCCACCAGCCCCAGCCCTGGCACCTCCCTGGAAGGTCCTTCCTTTGCAGCCCTCACATTGCAGACCTGGGGAGATTTCTCAGCCAAAAACCCAGAGCAGCCTCTACCCGCTCCTGGCTTTAACAAAACTGCTGGGTTACAAAACAGCCATCATCCATCCAAAATTATCATATCCTTTTTGCACTCAAAAATTCCCTTTTTCTCAGTGGTTCCTTTCTTTCACACAATACCTCTATCGTGCTACTTTGAGCACTGCCTTGGTATTGAGGTTGTCACCAGTAAGAGCTCTAATTATGGTCTAAAATAACCTTTCATTGAGGACATGTCTATAGAAAAATACAATTTTTTGCTTAGGAACTGACACAACTGAGGGAAAAAACCAAAACTATTTGTGTTTTTCCCTGTGGTATTAAGATTCCTGGCTCGTATTTTTAGATTATTGCAGTTACAGCACAGGAAGACTTAGGTAGGGTAACAGGAATATTTGCTTCCCGACATTTAAAAGGTATTTTCGTTACTTTCCTAGCAGGAATACAAACATTATATAAAACCATGGGACAAAAATATTTCGTGTTTTGCAGTCACTGGTGCAGGAACATGACCAATAATGCAAGAACAGCAGAGATCAATCTGTTCCCACACAACATTTCAGCGTTCCAGTTTCAGGAAGCGCCCTAATCACAATTCATACAACGCTGGAGGAGTACAAAAGTGAGATTAGAAAGGATGGCTACAAACGAGTTTTACATTTTGGTCTGAAACAGGCTGAGATAGCTGCCATAAAAACAGTAACCAGCAATTACATTCACCACAAATGTCAAACATATGTTTAAGGCAAACCAAATCCTAGCGCAACTGCGCGAAAACTCGGGAGCACAGCGGGCCCGATCTCACGTAAAACTTCGCTCTCCCGATGTGTGATGCTCGCCTGGAGGAGCTCAGCAACTGGGCATGACCAGTTTATAGCCAGTTAATGGGAGGCACAGCAAATTCTCCCAATCCCGGCGTTAAAGGCCGTCCCCGCAGAGGGAATTTAAAAATCCCCGTTTGCTCAGGCAGAGCTGGTGCCCTGGGGCTCGCAGGGCTTTCGGTCGTGTCCGTGCATCTGACAGAAAAGCAGCAGAGTTCATGAGGGGCAGCACTGCCCATCCAGAACACAAAATGGGTTTATACTGAATTAAATCCACTTACACATCGTGGCTGGGAGGCCACAACAGCCAAATTTCACCTGTGCTTTTGCTCTCTGAGTTTTCTCTGAGTAAAACTGAATTATTTCAGTGATGTGCTGTTCCAGTAACAGCACAAAGCTGCTGCAAAAATGGCTGACAAAACCCATAAGCACTTTAATAAGCTATTTGTGATAAAAGTTTGAAAGCTGCAAGGCCTCAGCATCAGCTGCTCATTTTTCTTCTTTTAGGAAGCATTAGAAATATTTGGTTTCCATACCATTCCCACTGCAAAGCAACTATTTTCTCAGTGCCAGATCCAACATTCCTCACAGCTTTTGAGAATTAAGTCACTTTTACTCTTTATCCCACACAAGAAAAATAAAACCAAAATTAGTATAGCAAGCCAAGAAATCAATATTTTGGATCAAGCCTTATGAATGATGCACAACAAAAATAAAAGTGCAAAATAAATTTCAGTAATACATTAAAATTACATTTAAATGTTCTGGTAATTGCACATTCATGCTTAGCAAAACATATCTCCTAGATACTCTTCCAATCCCATCTTGGAAACTGTTGTGGTCTAAGAATCTCCAAAGTCCCACAAATGGGGACTTGGCTTTGTGTGTTGTTTATTGAAGATTATAATAATCACCTCAATTGTTCAACAGTATCAAACATAGAAATGAAATATTATTAGTTAGAACTCTAAGAAAAAATCCTATTATTGATTTTATACCACCTTATTCACCAAATTTCTTTTCAACCTGGGCACTTGTAAGCATTCAGGTTGTCAAGTTTACATCCATTGGAGCTTTAAAGCTGCTTCTCCTCTTCCAAAGGACAATAACTACTTATTAATTACTTTATTCATAAGTAATTATTTTATTCTAGTGACAAGAATTTTAGGGAAGTTAGGTCAGTGAGATCAGAATTAATATCACGGGATGTCTTTCAGCAGTAGTTATCCCTTCCTGCTCTGGGGCAGGGAGAGCTGTGGTAAAGCTCATGGACACCTGTCCCACAGCCAGGATGGGCAGCAGGATGGATTTGGGACCCCAGGGACACAATCCCTCAGCTCCTGCGAGCACCTGGCTGGGTTCTGCCCTTTCCTTCTCCCTTCTGGGGCCAAGAACGGGAGATGAGCTGTCTCTGCTGCACTCCTGGCAAATTAAGGGGATTGCCTTTGAAATCAAGGTTTGGAGCTGCGATCCCATGGTGGCATCTGCCTGCATGGTGGGACTGGTCACATGAGGAACTCTGGCTCTGCTTCTGTTGCTCAGCGTCACAGACACTTGCCCTGTTTTCACCCGGACATAGTCACAGCTTCATAATGAACTGCAAGACTCTTTCAACCACACACAGATCTATGATGTTAACATGGGATTCTGCAGTTCCAGCAGCTCGTTAATGTGATTATCGGGGTACCCGCCATACCTTGCAGCTTAGCACTTGTGGCTTACTACTAAAAAGCTGCAATAAGTATTAATAAAAAAAAGAAAAAGCACCTCAGAGCACATCAACTCAGAGGAACTGCCTGTTGCTATGAGTACCTAAATACAAACACCTCATGCAGTGTTTTGCTGTTATTACTCCAAACCCCACGCTCCAGAAGCAAACACAAACTCATTTTACACAAACAGAGTTCGCCAGCTGAAGGCCTCCAGAACAGGCTGCCCAGGAGATAATTGAACAGATACTGCCAGCAAGATACTGAAGATGATACTGCCAGGAAAAACCAACCTGGCAGCCGGGAGCCACCTCTGCTCCAGCTGGGGTTCTGCAATGACGCTGTTGAGCAAGGTGCTCTCCCTGCTGGGACAGTGGGATCGTTGGGGACGGTCACTGCTCACCTGTTTGTCCAGCCTGCTTTGGAAGGGCTGCCTTCCAAAGGAAACCACATCCAGACTCTTGTTTCTCCTCTCTCTGAGCAGGAGAGGCTGCTGGCCTGGCCCACCACAAACTGAGCAAGCTGCTCAGAACTGGGATGGAAAAACCCTGAGCTGGACCGAGGACCTCGGGGAGGAACAGCTCCAGCCAGTTCCTGCCCTTTGCCTGCTGTGGGTGAGGGATGACACATTTCACTGCAAAAACTGCCTGAGCCCTGAGCATTTCTCAGCTCCAGCCTGTCTGTGCTGCCAGAGCCAACTCCTGCCAAACGTGTTGCTCCAGCACGGAGAGCAGACAGCCTCAAAACCCCGAAACAAAGCCTTCCTGCACAGACAGAGCCTGATGTGAGCATCAGCAGCAAGGGAAAAAAGGGAGAAAGCAACACCCTGCCTCATAAATCAGGGAACCTAACTTTTGGAAATTGCCTCTGCTCTAATGGATTACCAGCTCCACAGATTTGTTGCCATATGCTCAGTGAGTCACTGATCTCTCGAATAAGGCAAAGGACCTGTTGGAAGCAGGAAAAGAAAGGAAGAGGAAATGTAATATCATTTTTCTCTCTCTCTCCACTCATATTGAAATATTTTATTTTTGCTGATGAAACAGCTTTCAAATTTAACAATGACCATTTTTCACTAGGACATCTGAAGAGCACTAAGTCTTCATCATGATCGTTGCTGTCAAAGAAATCGCCAACAAATGAAAGATTCCCTCCTTCCAAACATGTTTGTATCTGATTACTGAAAAAACTAACACTGTACAAACAGATTCACAGAGGCTGCTAGAGAGCATTTACAGGATGGGCCAAAACTAACCTACCATCATCTATAAATTTCAGCCTTCACACCTCAGAAAAAGGGAAAAAGGCTCTAAAATCAGCTTGTCTAGAAGGGTATGAAGAGGCTGTCAGAGGGTTGTTTATCGCACGCTGCTCCCTGGGCAGTGGCGTAACAGGGAAGCCTTGCCCAGGGTGCCCAGCCCAGCCTAGCTGGCTCGGACAGGTCAAAGGAGGCAGAAAACAATTCTGCAGAGAATACAAAGGGCACAGCACAGGGGGTAACACTTAGACCCTCAAAAATTACGAAAAAGAGCAAAGCAGCTGATGGAACTGTCTTGGAGCACTGCTGCACAACTCCTCGGTGTGCAGGGGCTGAGCGTGGGCACAGCCTCACCTCGGCACGGCCAGAGGGATTTTCCACACCCTGGGCATGGGGCTGGACAGGCAAAACTTCCCACACCCCCAGGATGGGGCTGGACAAAGCTTTCCACACCCCCAGGATGGGGCTGAGCAGTGATTAATGAAGGGGGTTATGGACTTCCCAAGATGCTGCTGTGCAGAGACGTTCATTGTGCAGTGAAAAATCCTTATCGACCATCACCCAAACAGGAAATAACTCTGCACCCCAGGGTGCCCCAATCACCAATTCTGTGTCACAGGATTGCCTGTGATGGGAACAGGGAACCAATGCCTGTGATGGGAACAGGGAACCAATGCCTGTGATGGGAACAGGGAACCAATGCCTTTGATGGGAACAGGGAACCAATGCCTGTGATGGGAACAGGGAACCAATGCCTTTGAAGGTCACAAACAGGGTTTCTCACCTCTGACAGCTCCAGCAGGTCACAAACCCCCAGTGCTCTCCCACCCCTGCCCTGGTGACCCAGGATGTGTTTCGTGGGTTCTTCCAGACCAAAGCCAGGAGGTCACTCTGGCTTTCAGCGCCTGTTCCTCTGTCACCTCCATTCTGTAATGCCACAGGGCTGGACAGCCAGAGCTTTCCACACTCCCAGAATGGGACTGGACAAAGTTTTCCACACCCTGGAGATGGGGCTGGAGAGCCAGAGCTCTCCACACCCTGGGTACAGGGCTGGACAAAGCTCTCCACACCCTGGGCATGGGGCCGGACATCCAAACCTCGCTGCTGGCCCGAGGGTGCTGTGCTGCCCGTGAGCCAGCGCACACAAAAGCAGCTCCATAAATCACCTCCTGCCCATTAACTCGCAGGGAATACTCTGGCATTTAAATGGTTTAATGGTCTCAGAGCAAAGCTGTTGCTTGCCATTACTGCCATTTCACACATCCCGCTCTGGAGTCGTTTAAATCATTTAGATGCACTCCCTTCTAGAAACTCCACAGTGCATATCCTCGTTTAAGACTGAAAGGTTAATTTATTTGCCAGAACTTCTGCATAAAAAAAAAAAATCTAAAAATAATCTCTTTTTCCCCTCCGCAGAAAATGCTTTGAGATTACTTAAAACCACATAAGGAAAGAAGTGTTTTGCTCATGAAGTAAAATTGCCTGTATGTGTTCTACAGGGGCGTCCATTAAAGCATCCAGACTCACCTGGCTGTGGCAACAAAGTCTGAGAGGATACTTAGAAAAATATTTCCCTGAAGGCACAGGTGCAAATAGGCAAAACAAAGGGCTGCAACCTAAATATTTAATAACTACAAAGCTGCAGAAAAGGAGACTTCATTCACCATATTTTTTGTCGATTTAACAAAGAAGAATAAATAATAATCCCTTTTAATATTGAAGTATCAAATGCTGAATCATTCAGAAAATGAACAGATATTTACAGGATAAATTTATAAGTCACAAAGATATTCTGATTTTGCATCAAGTAAAGTGAGGGCTGGTTTTGGTAATATGGATTCCTCTCGCGATTTCTATTCCCTCCCAGCACTTTCTTTTCCCAGTCTCGCTCAA
Organism: Pomatostomus ruficeps; assembly: GCA_013400735.1. Taxonomy (NCBI): domain Eukaryota; kingdom Metazoa; phylum Chordata; class Aves; order Passeriformes; family Timaliidae; genus Pomatostomus; species Pomatostomus ruficeps. Next base: position 130,646 of record VYZT01029398.1, on the reverse strand, counting down.
TGAAATTTTACCTACTGAAAAGTTCTAAACTGATTTTTAATCCAAAAGAATATGAATCTTTAAAGTTGATGTGAGATGCAAACTCCTCGCCTACTCCCATAAGTGGAAGGAGGAGGAAACAAACACTCACCACTTAGAGAAATAACACTCCTTTCGCATTAATTATTTACTGCTGGCAGTCTGGGAGCCTTGCACACTGAACTGCAGTGAAAGGTGTTCTTAATTACTGCCTAGACAATGAAATATTCTCGTTGACAAGAGTAAGATCCAATATTTATCATTTGTAATGTTAAAAATGGTTGTCTGTTCTTCGCTGACTTTTTTTTTCCCTATTTTGTTTTTGCGCTTTCCCGCCTCCTTTTTTCCTCCCTTCTCAATTCTAAACTTTTTTAATTTGCTCCTTTGGTTTGGGGTTTCTGCTTTGACTGTCCAGTGTCCCTTGTTTGCTCACTGGCACCAGCCTTGTGAGGGCTCCTGGGTGTTTTAGAGCAGCCCCACGGCCCCTCCTGTGACCCAGAGCTGTGCTTGTCCCTGCTGAGAGCTCCCTTGCAGGACAAACTCTGCCCTTCCCTTTCTGTCCCCTGCCCTCCCAATGAACCCCTTTGGCATCCCAACTGTGCCTCTCCTGGCAGATCTCGTGCTAAGAACGGAGCAGGAGCAGCCCCACACCTCACGCAGGCCAGGAGGAGCTGAGTGCTTCTCTCCATTTGATACCTCCTCGATCCCATGGACTTGAGACCAGAAAATTCGTAATTCAGGGAACCTGGAATCTGAGGATGCTGCACAAAGCTCGGTGCTCTGCTGTGCGAGGCCGGTGAGTGAACCAGAAACACAAAGAAACCTCCAAGTCACAGGATCCCCAGCATGTCTTTATTCCTTGTTGTTTCTGGAAAAAGCATAACCTGTTGGACTGTTTCTGGTTCCTCATCTTTCTCTGCGCCCCGGACACCCGCTGAGAAGCAACAGGCTCGGACGAGCCCCGAAGTGAAAATGCTGACGCTGATTTATGAAGCAGCAAGCCCTGCAAAGAGTCAGACTGTCCCCTCGTGAATTTTCTCTTAAGCCATGGAAAAATAGAATTACAAGGAATATATGTTAGTAGGAAACTGTGGTCTGATGGTTCAATCATTGCTTTCAGTGCGGCACGCTACCGGAGCACATCATCATCGTTAAAACTGCAGCAAGAGGATCAAAGTCACGTGACAAGTCTTATTTATACATTCTAATTATGCAATTAATAGTCCTGATAGCACTGTTTTAGCAATCACAGCAGATATTTGCCATTTGCACACTGGGGGACCACACAGAGTAATCCTGGAGGAGGCAGGGAACATCTTTCCCCTCTGCAGGGAAACCCAGGGGTGTGTCAGGAGCAGCTCCTGTGGCCTGGGCACGACGGGGCTCCTGTGGAAACAACACAGCACCTCCACACCCCCTGACAGGCAGGGGTGCTCCTCCACAGCTCCCTCGTCAGGGCTTTTATTCCTGCTCTAAAACCACGAAGGCACAACCTTGTGTTTTCAAACGTCGCTTGAAGCTTGGTTTGAACATCAGATGGAAGAACACGCCGAGCTCAGCCGGCAAAAGCACAACTGTAACTGCACCGCTCAGGAAAAGCAGCTCTGACTTCAGCCATTTGATGGGCAAGGCACCACTCTGTGCCCAGCTGAAAAGAAATGAAATTTGGCCTGTGTACGACACAAACCCAAGCTCCAGCACAGCAGATACAAAGCTCAGAGTAACCTGACCTTACAAAGGTCAGCGGGGAACAACCTCGCTCTGCCATGAGAGGAGCTGCAGCTGGAAGCCAAGGCAGCAACAGGTAACTTTTAAAAGAAGAGCCATAAAAAACCCCTCAGCATTCTTTTAGCAAAGAGCGCATTAAAATCAACATCAGCCACGCAAGAGGCAGCTGCAAATTCCTTTCTGCAGGTTACTCTTAAGCTCAAAGTATCTGTGAGATGCACTGAACCAAGCAGAGGCACCTGCTTCGAATTTGCTTTAAAGCATTTTCTCTTGGCACAAAGGTCAGCAGCAGAACACCACCAAGCTGCTCCTGGCAGCTGAATTTCCCAGAGGCTCTGCAGCTCACAGGTAGCTCAGTCTAATCACTGCTGTGCCTGTGACCCTCAAATCTGCATGTGCTGCACTGATAGAGCCACAAAAGTATTATTTTAGGTCCACTACTGCATTGCACAGGGGTATTAAGATAATTCTGTTTAGTGAAATGACATGAAATTATCTAAATAATTATACACTCTCCCGTTGACTCTAAATTGATAGGTCCTGAAATTTCCAACCACTGAGAGAATTTGGTTGACCAAAAGGACACTCCAGGTAGTAATTTTGCAGCATCCTAATTTAATGGAGAGTCAAAATGAATAAGCATTTTGACTCTACATTAAATTAGCAGAGGAGACTGGAGGCAAGGGCCAGTTAATCACTAATTTAAGAACAAAATCCCAAGCAACCACAGCAAAATCAGAAAAGCATGTTCATATTTGTACTGGCAGCGGAAATTGTCCTGCTACAGATCGGTTACATTTTGTGATGGGAAGTAATTTTAGATGCTATATAGCTTTAGATATCATAAATTAAAAAAATGTTTCAAGTAACATAAGGACTGATGAAAGACATAGAAGGATCTCAGAGAAGAGATCCAGCTTTCCAATAATAAATAAAAACTAATGAGGTCCAATCCAAGGCAGATTCTGAGGAACAACTTGCTAAAGGTATGAAAAGTACAACTATATTTGTTTTCATGGATTTCAAAAGCAGGAAAACTTCCATGCAGTAGTAGCAGAGGGGAAAAAAGATCATAAGGATGCAACAGATGCCCCTGAGACTTGAGGCCACAGGAGAAATGTGGAAATCATTACAGTGGAGTTCAGTTCCCACTCTGAAGCTTCCCCTTCGATCAGGTGGAAGCCAGAGGAAATGTCAGGGATGAAAAGGCAGGGGAGAGACTTTACAACCCTGATAAAAATCCCAGAAAGATCACCTGCAACGGGTGCCGCTCAAAGAGCAGCTCCGACTCAGACTGACAAATACCTCGGCTTTTTTGTTGGTTTTTGTAGCCCCTCAGGAAAAGCTGCCCGTGTTCCTCTGCCCAGCTGGTTTCAGCTCTTTAAAACGAGCACAACATTTCTGCATTGACAACTCCACAGCTGCAGTGAGCTCCTCCAGCAGGAAACAAAGAGAGGCTGACACAGGAAAAGACAATATTCAGAAGCAATTTAAAGTAAAAAGGGAAGTAGATCCTGAAATCTTGGTGTTTAATTGGGATTCATATGAATCTGGATTAAGCATATTGACCTAATACAGTGCAAACCTGCTGGCGTGGTGTCTGTTGAATTCAGCCTCACCACAAAATAAAAAATGTACTCGAAGTCAATTAGTCAGGGTGACCTTGCTGGTACAGCGTGGTTTAATTTCTGAAAAGCTTTTGCAGAGCCCTTCCCCAAAGACACTTAGGACGCTAAACAGTCAATGGGATGAAAGGGCAGGGTCTCTGTGTGCATTAGGGATATTAAACAGCAGGGCACAGACGCTGGGAATAAATGGGCAGAGAGGGTGGGTCCAGAGGCTCTGGTCAGTGTGTCCGTGGAGTGAGACAGACAAGAAGGTTGGGGGATGATTCAGATTTTTCCCCATGTTGTAAAAACAAGTTAATTGCTCAGGGAAGCCTCCTTGTACATGGGGCTGTGATAAAGGGGAAGGTGCCTTTATCAAAGCTGTGGCACAACTCCAAACCCAAGATAACGACAAGAAAGCTCAAGAAACGGGGAATGCTCTCTGAACAAGGACAGAGCCAGCTGTGCACCTCCAGCTTGGAAACGTGGACAGTGGATACATTGAGAGTGCAAGAAATATTAAGCAGAAAAACAAAAACTACTTTTTACTGCTTCTCGCGTGTGGAGAATTGGAATACATCAATTAAAATCACCGGTGCATCTAAACAAAAAAAGCTTTTTTTGCTATAGCACATAGTAGCATAAAACTTCTTGCTAGAAGACCTTGTGAAGACAAAATTTAAAAAATAATACTTGTTCTCAAAACCAGGATGCAAATATATGTGGAGAAAAAAACATACAGAGGTGGAAACCAAAACCCAAACTGAACTAAGCCAATGAAACTCGCAGCTGCTGTTTGGGTGTGTGGAACATCCTCAGCGTCCGTGGGTGCCGGCAGAGCTCAGGCAGCTGCAAACAGAGCTCAAGTGCCCCTCCTGCTCCTCCAAACACCTCTGGCCTGCCCAGGCGGGCAGAGCTCGCAGCTCTGTTTGCTCACTAAAGCCTTACCCACACAAATCACCCCCAGAGCGGGATTTTAACAGGATTTTAACAGGATCAATTCGGCAAAACAAAATAAAGTTCAAATCACTTGCTGATTACGGCGTACTTTGAACGATAATTAAGGGTAATGCTTCAAAGACAGCACTCTAAACAGATTTTGGGTTTATTCTTTGAGAGAGCCAGTCTTGAGATGCCATAACAGTTTTATTAGCAAACCAAAACACATGAAGATTTAACCAGGCTAACAACTTTTCTGCCTGTATTTTGTATGCAACTCAGCGTAAGGACAAATCTCAGTGATTTTTCCTATTTGCACATCACCTACACAGTGAATCCACAAGCAGAAGGGATGTATAGCAGGGGGAACTTCAAATGCAAATTTTTTTTTTTTCACGGTGGAATGAGTTATCCTACATATTCTGGGGCTGAATAAAACACAGCTTCAAGGTTAAACTGCGAACCAAAGGAGACTCCCTTCCAGCTGAAGGTCCCGTGGGGCAGATGTTGTTACACCTGGGAAGCTCACATAAATCTCATTACGGGGAAGACAATGAAAATAAAGTATTTTCCTATCAGTTTTTATTACAGCACCATTCCGATCTCTTGGATCCGAGGTGCAAATCCATCCATCGTCGCTGTAGCTTAAAAATCACAAATTACGCAGCAGGACTGCGAGCAGCTGAAGATGAAGAGAGATGAAGATGACATTCCGATGGGAAATGATGGATTTATCCCAAGGGGAAAGCCAGGCAGGCCACAGGCACGCGAGGAAGGTTTGAGGGACTTCCAAGGGAGCAGCGCCTGCGCGGGTCAGTGTGACAGGAGGGGTTCAGCGCCTCGGCAGAGGGGATCACCAGCAGAAACCAACACAGAGTAACTCAAGGGGCAGCAATGAAGGGCTCAGAGTAACTCAAGGGGCAGATGTGGAGGAGCAGCAGTGAAGGGCTCTGAGTAACTCAAGGGGCAGCAGTGAAGGGCTCTGAGTGATTCAAGGGGCAGATGTGGAGGAGCAGCAATGAAGGCTCTGAGTAACTCAAGGGGCAGATGTGGAGGAGCAGCAATGAAGGCTCTGAGTAACAAGCGGCAGAAATGAAGGGCTCTGAGTAACTCAAGGAGCAGCAGTGAAGGGCTCTGAGTAACTCAAGGGGCAGCAATGAAGGGCTGTGAGTAACTCAAGGGGCAGATGTGGAGGAGCACGAATGAAGGGCTGTGAGTAACTCAAGGGGCAGATGTGGAGGAGCACGAATGAAGGGCTCTGAGCAATTTCAGAGGCAGATGTGGAGGAGCAGCAATGAAGGGCTCTGAGTAACTCAAGGGGCAGATGTGGAGGAGCAGCAATGAAGGGCTGTGAGTAACTCACGGGGCAGATGTGGAGGAGCAGCAGTGACGGGCTCCGGAGGTGTTTCCGAGGCGCTCAGCTCCTTCCCGGTACAAGGGCACCGTGGGAGGGGGGATCTTGTTTAAAAACTCCAAAACTGAGCCCAACAAAGTCTTATTTCCCCAGCTGATGGGTGATGGATTGCACCCAGTTCTGCAGCTGAAGACAAACGGCTTCTGCAGCTCACATGAGCAGGGATCCCACCTCCTGTCACTGCAAACAAATCGTCCCCCCGAGAGGCAGCAGACTGACAACGACCTTTGCAGCAGCATCCTCAGCTGGCACCAGAGAGCCAAACCTCAACCCAAGGAAAGTGAGTGGTGCAATAATAACCACGAAAATATCGATCCAAATCAGTATTTAGTAATCTGAATGTAAATCAAAGGCTGAATTTAAGAGTAATACACACACAATATCAGGCTTAAGGATATCACAGACGCAGCACCCAAGTCTGGTTTGCTCTTTCATTCTGACTTGGTAACACAGTCTGCAAACCCTGAGCGTGTACTACACTGCAGGCTCTTCACAGAAGTAGGTCAGTAGCCTCCGAAACAATTTAAAAAATATTTTTAGATATTTGTCTTTTGAATCTGTAGCTGAAGGATATTCTCACATACAGAATCAAAGCTGAACACAGCTTATTACACCTTCCTCCAGCTCGCAGCACTCGAGGATAGAGGTCTCTTTGGTTTCATAATTAAAACCGAAAGACGAACCCTTTCTTTCTGGAGTCTCAAACCCCAGCTCCAATTTCAAGCCATTTACCTTGATGTTTATTAAAATCTCAACATGTCCAGAGTATAGAGTTACTCAACACTCAGCAGCTGCTTGACCTCTCTCATTTAATCTCCTCCCCAGGTGAATACCCAAATTGAATTAAATGTTTACTAAATACATGACTCAGGGTGGAAACCTGTGCCAGGTCTGAGCCTTTTGCTACGAGGGATGTTGCTGGTGACCAGCAAAGGAGGAATCTGGCTTTCTTTACACCAAAGGGCAGCTCTGTGGTAAGGAATATAAAGCTGCCAAAGTCATGGCAGAACAAGCAGAAGGAAAAATACTTCTGAGAAGCTTAACAGATTCTCTTGGAAGGTGTTTAACTCCCATATTTCCATGCTTTGTTGTTTTGAGTTTGTATCAGCCCTCTGCAGCGCAGAAACACCTCTAACTTCAACTGCAACCCTTGCAGGATGCAGCAGCAGCTGTGCTCAGCCTGCTCCTGCTGCAGGGGCTCTGGCCAGGTCCGAGCCTTTCAGACACTTACTCATCCAATTAAATCTCGAGACTTCTGCTGCAGCTTCTCTGCTTTTCTCTTAACCTTTGAAATGAAGAAATACCAGCTCCGCGAGCTTGTGATTCTCGAGTTCAGCAGCCAATTTGCTTCATTTAATCTAAATCCACAGCTTTAAACAGAAAACTTCAGAGGGGAGCTCAGCCATCCTTCCTTCCCACGCGTCCAACCAGCTCGCGGAGATGAAACCAACACAAAAAGTTACTTTGCACTGACAGTGGTCCCATCACATGTTTGTTAAAGAGCACAATTTTGGTTTAATTCACTTTTCTATTCTCAGGATCGCCTGCTGCTTGCTGAGTTCAGGAAGGGTTGGGCCATGCACATTGTCATTTTTTATTTCTTTACACTTTTTAAGTGGCAATATGTTACTCCACTCATGTTTCTTTCTCAGACTGGCACTTAAAACCATGGAAGTGCAAACACTCACAGCTACCCTGCCATACCCTCATTTATTCCTCAATTGCTGTTAAATAGGAACCAGCAGCTACAGCAAAACCAGGCAGAAAGAAATCTGATAGTACAGAAAAAGACCAAAATCCTGGACTATTTGCATCTGCTCTGGCAGCTAAGAGTGATCTAAATGCTGCACTGTATCAGGTTCTTTATTCTCTGTAGCGGCCAACAGCTATTCTCAAATAAAACCCATGGTGCCACCCAAATTTCACCCTCAGAACAAATTAAATAACTGCTCTGTCCTTTGGTTTTTGAGCATTCCACACTCATGACTCCCAAAGCCATACTCACAAATGTTAACCAAGTTAACGTGCACAATTCCTTTCCCCAAACCAAATTACAGCCCGAGTTATACTCAAGGGTAGTTTTTTTTATAATAGTGACAATAGCCTGACTTCAGAGATTTCATATGACAGCACCTCCCAGCCAAATATTTAGCATCCATTTGGTACACAGAACCCCAAAATTCTGTAAGAAAGAAAATTCCCATCTCCACTCAGAGACCTGCTGAGCTCTTCTGTGCTCCTGCTGCAGCACATTATCTATTGATTAAATTTAAATTACCACAGCAATGCCATTTACCTGACATTTAGCTTGCCAAGGAAGTTCCATGCCACATGAATTTTGAAGTAAGATTAGGAAGATCATAAATCAAGCTAACAAGAAGTCCAGTAAAATGTGGGCAAGAGGAAGAATCTTGAAATCATTATGCAGAAGTGCAGATGTTAAAATGCTTATGGCCAGAGGAGGAAAAGCTAAACACACCGACAATTCTAATAAACAAAATAGACTTAATTCATAGAATTAGGGGTCATTTGGAAGCAGCCAGTGTATCAGAGCATCTTTATAGTTCAGACCTCAGCTCAGTCATCAAAACTATCCAAATGGAATAAAAGGATTTCTCCACTTTAAAATGGGGGAAGAAGGGAGAATTTATCGACTCTTTTTCTGCTATTTATCGAACTGCTGTTTCTCTCGCTGTCAAGCTTCTGGGTGCATGAGTGAGGCCCAGACTTCACACCGACCCCACGGCGACCGAAAGGCCTGGCAGGAGATGTTCAGTCTGACCCCTGGACGTGGCTCCGAGGACACCGGGCAAACAACAACCTGCACTGCACAGCAAGACCAAAATGTCCATCAGGTGTCTGCCTCCCCCTCTGCAGCCCTGGCGAACTAAGAACCCACCGCACCTCACACAGCAACGTTCTCCGAGCTGCCTGCAAAAGCCATCAGGTACCAAACCCAAACCACTTCTCCCTTTGAAGCAGTGACTAACCAGGCATATGCTGGATTATCCCACAATGCCTAAAACAGAGCAACAGGCAGGGAGGCTTTAAACTTGCTAAATCCTCTGCTTTTTTCATCATAAATTATGCTCCAGGACACAGGCTGTTCGAAATTGCCATTACCAACAGTTGCTTTTCAAGCTGTAACTTTTAAATCTAGCGGAGAACGGGCAAGAAGAAATCTCACATACTTTAAACTAAAGCACACATCCGAGATAAGCCCACAAGCCACTGCAGATTTGTACAAGTCTTCTCGCAGTTTTCTGAAGTGTGTTTAAGAATAACAAGGCTGAGAGCGAAGTGTGAGCCAGAGGAAAACCAAGCAACACCACTTCAAGTTTCCTTTTCAAGACAAGCAGCAGACCCAGCAGTAAAAGGGAGCTGAGAGATAAACACGGCCAGCGCAGGTCTGGAGCAGCAATCAGCAGCACTGACAAGGGCCAGGGCTGCTTTTATTTGACCAGGAAGACAGAATTTCATCAAAGCCAGGTACAAACACGTCCCAGCCCAGGAGCAGAGCAGCCCCACGGGCTCTGGCTGCAAACCCATCCTCTGTTCCTTGTGCCTGCACTAAATAACACCGGGGATGCCCTTCCCAAGCTGAGTGAGTGGCAGGAAAGCTTTGCAAAGCAAACAGAGCTTTGGGCTCCTCGGGGTGTTGAACAGCACTTCCATCCGGCCTCGCTTCCCTTTCCCTCCAGGCTCCATCTCCCCCGGGCGAGCCTGATCCCTGCGCCTCTCTCCAGGCACTCAGAGCAGCCCCACCAGCACCAGCTGGGGTTGGGGGCAGAAGCTGCTGCTGTAAGGAAGCCCAGAACTGAACCTGAAAATCCACACGGGATTAAGATGAGGTGAATTTATCAATAAGGGAGGAAGAACGTCTGTTGTCACGGGGAACAGGTGACGTAACACAGTGCACCTTCACTAAAGTGAATTTCTACACAAACATCCTTTTTACTTCTGTTAATCCCATAGACTGGAGTGCTCTGGGGACAACCCCCTGCCCTTCACATGTGGAATGGAAGTACCTGTGGCAGAGAAAATAACATTTTTATGTAAAAAACAGCGGAGAAATGCTGTCCACCTAAACTGAGACCACAGACTAGTCCAAAAGGACCTCTTACTTAGCATCTTTTAGGCTGGCCACACACAGACCAGGAAGAGACAAAAGCAGAGCAGAGGAAGACAGAAAAAAGTCTAAATCACAACAAAGTCAAAGATTAGAAGAGGGTATGAAGAACTACCATACAAAGTGGTACAAAGATCAGAGAGTCACAAAGCTAACAGCAAAACTTTAACAGAGAGTGGCATGGCACCAAAGTGTTAGCAATCACGAAATAATTACAAAGTAAATTACTTCAACAAATTGCCAAGTACAAATTAAAAGCTATCAATGCCCTGAATCTGTACACACTGTAAATAAGATGTTAGAAATTACTAGCTTTTAATTAAATTTATTCTGTAAATTTAATAAAATTCTACTCCAACAGAAGCCCCACCTCTGCGCACAGGGCTGCTGGCTGGAGTCCTGCAGCACTGCTCAGCAGTGTACATGATAACAGAGCCGGCACCTCCGCCAAACCCGGGCTGCTTGAAAGCAAACAGCACCGTCTGCAACGGCAGCAAAGCCAGAAGCGTTCAGAATCGCCCGCCTCGGTGTCAGACCACCCAGAGCTGCACAACGCCCTGGGTTGGGGAATCGCTTGTAAAAAATCCCATCAGTGTTACCATGGAGAAGCAGCAAACAAATCCTTCTGAATCCATCGGGATGGCAGCAGATCAGAAGTGATTTTGCATCGAGGCAGGGACATCCCAGCAGCCCACGGCTGGCGAGGGCCGGGGGGACCCGCTCAGGCTGACACCGTCCCCACTGCCTGAACTGGGCTTCCATGCACGATGAACTGTCTATCCCAGAAATCTGTAACAGCCACAGAACGACCTGCTCCCTCTAAAAAACCCTCAAGTCACTCCAACAGGTTCTACTAATGTTCCCTAAAATGGGATGGACTGTATTGAGGATTTTCCCACCTGTGTATCGTCCACAGCTGAGCACAGGGAGCAGATCAGACACTGAACGCTGGCCCAAGACTGAACTGAGGTGCACAAGTCATGAACAAACCCATGATCCCAGAGCAGAGTCCATCCTCCTGTCCTGCACATCTCCAGGAGGTGGCCCTGGGGACTGCTCCATGGGCACCAATGCCACGGAGGCTGAGGATGGCAGGACACAAGCGCTGGGTGCACAGTCTGAGCAGCAAAAGGAAGCCAAGAACCCCTTCACAAACCCGCTGCTCACTGCTGTGTTTGGAGCCTGTGCAATGCAGCAGGGATTCAATGGTGCTCAACATCCACATCTGGACACAGCATCATCGCTGTGGCAGAGTCCAAACACATTTCCCAATCAACACATCAAGAACGCGACTGCATTTCATGCTCCAACACACTGCCTGAAAGCAGAGATTCCAAAACCCAGGGAAAGCACGATGGGTAAAACACAACACCCAAATATTTAGGTTGCTGCATAAGTTCAAACACAAACAGCGGATTAAACAGGGAATTCAGCGGCAGTTGGAGATTCCTAGAGGCGTATCCAGGTACATCAAAGCTGCATTGCTTGCTATTTACTCATTTCAGCTCCCGTGCTCTGTAGGGTTGGCTTCATGCTGCATGTTGGAGCTGTTTGCTGTTTAACAGTTCAAATGAACCAGGTTGATTCATCCAGAGCAGGAATGAACCCACAGTCAGACAGCTCCAAGACCTGCTGGGTCCAGACGCCACTCCACAGCAAATCCTGGTGTTTGATGGCTAAAAACTCGAGTTTCGAGACTTGTGAATTCACATGAGACTGACGGCTTTCATTTTCATAAAGATTCGAGGAGTGGTTGTTTTTTTACAAGGAGAAGCTGAAAATTGAACTGTATCATGAAACACTAAAAGGAATGAGAAATAAAGGAAAAACACATTTTGTTTTCAGTGCTTGACAAGCCAATTTTATGTCAGCTTGATGAAATGGTAATTTTTCATTTTAAAATGAGTGCCTGTACACAAAGTGCTAGGAGATTCTGCAGCTGCTTTTCCTATTATTCTCCTAGTGAGTCAAAATTCAGCTCCCTGCTATTGGAATCCAGAGGCATTTCGGTCTCTGCTCCATCCATGGTGGTCACAGGTGTTCCAGAGGCTCTGGAAACACCGAGCACCAGGAGGAGTTTGAGAGCCCTCTCTGGGAGGGGGAATTCCTGCAACACCCCAGGCTGGCAAGAGGAGAACTTCCCAAACAGGTGTAACACACCAAGAACTCATCAAGGTGTGAAGGATTTAATTGCAAGAGGTGCCCTGCAGTGGCCTGGCTGCTGAGAACCTTTACTGGCAGCCAGTGCCTCCGAGAGGGGCTGCTTTGTTTTCCAGGTAGCCCAAATAATTTTGTTCTGCACATCTGGAGCACCCACGGCCACTTTCCAGGCACAGTGGGAGAGGGAGCACTGAGAACTTCCCAACGAGCAGGCTCCCAACGCAGCACGAGCAGGAACATGCTGGGATTGCTCCTCTGAGGATTTGGGGTTTGTGAACTCCTGGAAAGCTGCTGAGGGCTGAAGAGCCTGACCCCTGATCCCCTGCACCCTCCGTGGCTTTTGTGTTTTGTCACACCCAAGGGCAGAGAATATCCCTCCCCTCCCTGGCAGGCTGCCCCATCCCCATCCCAATTCCCAATCCCCATCCCCACCCCAATTCCCATCCCAATCCCCATCCCTGCCCCATGCCCCGTGGGCCCAGGGGCAAAGCCCAGCTCCTTCCTCGCTTTCTCTCCAGGGTTCAGAGCCCAATGGCACAATTCTGACTAAAATAACCCCATAAACTGAACGCTGTTCCAAACTACGTTCTAATATCAATATTATTATAAAAGTAGAAAGTCAAAAGGCAAATATTCAGCATCTGTTTAAATGGCTCTCCACGTAAGAAGAAAAATTTCCATTATTGTCAGTAGGAATTTTGATTAAAGGAATAAAATCCCTAGAGGAGAGTATTTCTAACGATTTCCAAAAATTACACGTTTTAAAGTCCACAAGTTGTTTGTTTGTTTTAATGGGCAAGAGACTTTCAAAACTCCAATTTATGACATTTAATGAAAGCTACTAAATGAAAAAATTACCCTCTCATAACTACAAATACTAATACTGAAAAATATTCATACTTCTAATGTGAAAAACGTATGAAGAACTACCATTGTGGCACAAGCAGGCCCAAGGGCCACCTGCAAAAATGGAGAACAGACTTTCCCAATAGTTCCCAGGACCAGACATTGGATTTGGGAGTTTAGTTCCTTCTTAATACCAGTTATTTTAATTTCTATTTATAAATTCAATAGGCAACCACAGGGAAAAAAAAAAATTCTTAGACAAACGCCAGCAGCCATTCCTGACCCAGACAGGTTAGAACACTGAAACACGGGGATGTACTTCAGAGTGAGCGAAGATCTCTCTTCACCGCTGCCAAAGACTTTCCATGAGAGATCGAGGAGGAGAAATGAAATGCAGACATTTTTTACTATGCATTTAAGACCTCCTGGTCTTTCCAAGTTAAGTGGAGTTTAATATTTTCCCTGGACTGCCAAGGAACTCGTGTGAGAAAACCACATGCACTCCGACATAACAAGCAGCCTCTGCTCGAGATCTGTGCTCCAAGAAAGAATTACACACCTCACCCACGGGCAGGGTGGTCTGTCACATTAATGCCGAAGCCTTTTTGGCAGGCCAGAGAGCATGGACGAGTGCCTGGCGCACAGATAAAAATAAGGAAAAATAAAAAGAATTCTGCAGCACTTCCAGCACTCCATAGCCCAAGGCTAAAAACATTAAAAAGCTCCTCCCAAAACAAAACCCCCTCAATCTTTTCTGTCTGCAAATCCCCCTCTCGCCCTATTGAGTATCCAAAAAACGAGACATCTTTACCAAGCTGTGTAAACCTGAGCGAACACTGAGCTCAAGCTGGTATTTGTGACTGGAAAGAGAATATGCAAAGCTTTAAAAACCCATCCAGCTGCGGAAGGTTTCACAAAGTGCTGCGGGGTGGGATCCTGGCTCGGCTGCCTCGCCCTGGCAGGGACCCTTGGCTGGGAAGCTGCTCCCTGTGCTTCTCCTGGAGGCTGTGAAGGGCTGGGCAGGTGCTGCTGGGTCTCCTGGCTCTCTCCCTGTGCTTCTCCTGGAGGCTGCGAGGGGCTGGGCAGGTGCTGCTGGGTCTCTTGGCTCTCTCCCTGCTCCCTGAGCTTCTCCTGGGGGCTGCGGATCCCTGGGCAGGTGCCACTGGGTCTCCTGGCTCTCTCCCTGCTCCCTGTGCTTCTCCTGGAGGCTGTGAGCGGCTGCAAATCCCTGGGCAGGTGCTGCTGGGTCTCCTGGCTCCCTCCCTGCTCCCTGAGCTTCTCCTGGGGGCTGTGAGGGGCTGGGCAGGTGCTGCTGAGTCTCTTGGCTCTCTCCCTGCTCCCTGAGCTTCTCCTGGGGGCTGTGAGGGGCTGGGCAGGTGCTGCTGCGTCTCTTGGCTCCCTCCCTGCTCCCTGAGCTTCTCCTGGGGGCTGTGAGGGGCTGGGCAGGTGCTGCTGGGTCTCCTGGCTCTCTCCCTGCTCCCTGAGCTTCTCCCGGGGGGTATGAGCAGCTGCAGATCCCTGGGCAGGTGCTGCTGGCTCTCTTGGCTGACACAGCTCTGATGGGCACAGGCACAGCATCCCTGCCCTCCTCACATCCCCAAAAACCTCAGCATCCTGCCTGCCCCGTGGTCACACCAAATTCAGCTTCAGAAATCGACTTCTTCCTCTCAAATAAATGTGTACTAGATAATACTCAACTACTTCTCTTTTTTTTTTTTAATCTTGTTTTCTTAGAGATAAAATTAACACAAAATCTGTTAATCATAAGTGGTAACATGATTAAGGATACAGGGGCTGGGATCCAGCTGGGCCCTACAATGTCAGGCTGCCTCAGAGAGAAATTGCTGTTTACAGGCTCTCCAGGAGAAGTTGTGCAATTTGGATTTAAGTTTGTTCCAACCCCAGTGTGGTTTGTGTGTCTGCATCCCACCACAGAAACCAGGTAAACTGAGCCAGTCCTGGGCAGCAAATCAGCTCCTGTGTCCGTTCCCCACATGGCACAAGAGCAAAAAAACTGCTGTAAAAAAAGCTGGGTTTCTATAAAACAGATTCTGTCCCCACACTGCTCAGGGAAGGGCAGACATGGGCAGTGAGAGAAAGCTGGATACAGGTTATTGCATAAGAGAAAACTAAAATATCGTGGCCTGGCTGAGCAGCCGGGGTTCCATGAATTCAAGAGCCATTTCCCACTCAAGGCCTGAACAGCAGAGGGTTTAAGATCAGAACATACATCCTAAATTCTGTGGAATGATCAAAGGAAAATTGCAAGGGGAAAGAGGAGGAGAGAGAATTCCAAAGCCCGCAGAAGGCAGGAGCACTCCAACACCACTGCTTTGGGAGCTGCAGCTACGCCAGCTCTGCCAAATATTCCTTTTCTCTATCATCTCCAGGTGCTCAACCTCTCGAAATTTCACCTTTCCACATTTCCAGTCTCCTGCCATGGATTTAGAAAGATTTAGAATCCACAGCATTACCTGAATGATGAGAAAATTCCTCATAGAAAACTGGATCTTTTTACACTTTTACACTTCCAGGCAGCCAAATCAGAAACTCGGAGCATCTCCCAGTCATTTACATCTCCTCGCTCAGACTCAACACTTATTTCTGGCGTTTTTCACTCAAGGGCATCTCAAATCACATATTCTGATGCATCATTCACGAGTGCTGTCTGGAGGAAGAAGCAGCAGGCAATCGCTTTCTGGGACACTTTCGCAAGCATCAATGGTTGCGCACTGGCACTTTTACAAGTAATGGAAATACAAATAACATTTTAATTAATCACATTCTCCTTGCAGCTAAGACAAAAGCACATCTACCCTATTTCACACAGACTTCTAGAATTTCCTAAAATATCCTCCAGTATCACAGCAAGTTAACTTTTTTCAGCCTTGTGGCCCTTATTGGTCAAATAACAAAGCTGTACTTTCCATTTCAAGTTTTCCATCACAATTATTCAATTCTGATATAAACCCTCATTAATAATTGTATATGCCATCAAGATTATTGCATATATATTAGTATTATTATTATATTCAGATAGTTTTGTACAATTATAATAGGGCTGGGAGAAAGGAAATTATAACCTTTATCATTCTGTCTCACGAGTGTTTTAAGCATTTCGTGGAAACCTCCAGCTCATGGACTGTAAAATCCTAATGAGCACTGAAATTTCCTCAGATACTCCAGGAAATAAGCAGTCCAAGCCAGTGCTCCATATTACTTCAACAGAAAAAACAAAATCACAGGAAGATTTCCTCCCTTCGTATATTTTTCCTACTCGTTCTGTTCAAACCCCAAAACCAAGAAGAGAAATCTGTAAAAGCTTTGTTATAATTTTATCAGCATTTCCAACAGGAGCACTTCTGTGCCACACAAATATTCTCAGCCATGCCAAGCCAGAGCTGGTTAAACTCTTGGATATTCCACGTTGAACTTTTTCTGGCTGGGAGCCCCTGCCGTGGCCACGGGCTCTGAGAAGCAGCCGAGCTCCAAAGGCAACAGGCAGGTGTGTGTGCAGCTGCTGCCATCACACCCAGCTCCTTGCACTGGGGCAGCTCCTGCCAGGACCAGCGCCCTCCCAGAGCCACAGACATTGCAGCTCCTGGACACCGCATTTCCCCCCTCACTCCACATGCCAGCGTTAATATTTAATTTTTCTATTCTTCACTTTCCGCTCTGTAAAAATGCCTGACCCCATGAACCTGCTCTGTGATTCTGTTCCTGCCACAGAATCCCTGCTGCTGGCTGGTTTTATGAATATTGAGACAGATAAATTCACTATATTCACAACAGCAATGCATCCTGGCTTTCTCCGAGTGCATAAACACAGGGGGAGGAGTGTCACTGCCTAACCCAAACACGGCATCCAGCAGCAGAGAATCTGCACTCCCCTAATTCTCACCACATTTCACAGCATCTAATTTTAGAAAACAAAACAGACACAACCCTTCTCCTATTGTGAGAGCACTGGTTTGAAAATCCATTCTTTTTCTGTGCTTCTAGGAAAACCTCTTCAGATTTAGTTTGTGTAATTCCTAAAAATAGGGCAATTGTAACTTTCTGCAATAGAAACAATAATAAAATTATTCTGCAGAGAGATGAATTATTTGCTCTGCCTAGAATTCCTCCGCAGAGACTAAGAATATTATGTTCCTGGTTCACCAGAGAAAATGACAATAAAATACCCTGAAATCATCTGAAATCATTTATGAGAACGGTTTGCTGAAGCCCCTGTGAAGACAGCAGCCATGAAGATGAAATAAATCAGAAGCAAGGAAGCCTCCTTTGTAAAATACAATTTATGAAATAACAACAATAGCTTGCATCCAAATTCCAGGCTGGGGACAGAAGTGGGAATAAAATGAAGTTGTTTAAAGCTGGCCTCTGGCAGCGGTGGTGTAGGTTCAGTGCTGCTGAGAAGCCTCGGTGCTCATTTCTGTCAGCAGGCATTAGCGGCTCCGAGGGCAGGATTTAATGCTTCCCCTCTGGCCTCTGCCAGGCAAACTCCGAGGGCAGGGTGGTGCAGCCGGAGAGCCTCCCGAAAAAACAGCTCAGCCCCAGCTCTGATGGGCAGCGCCAGAGAGCTCGGCTCTTTGGAAAAAAAAAATAAAACAAAATAAAACCCAAAGGCCTCTGATGCAGAAATTGGGGCTATGCACTGCCCTGCCCCAGCTCGGGCAGCGCGGAGCTCAAGCAGGAGGGGAAAAGTCTCCGCAACACGAGGACCAGCTGAAAATCTTCCCTGAGCAGAGAGGAAAAAGAAAAGCCAAGAAGAGCTGGGTGGGCTCTCCCAGCTGAGAACGCAGTTGTGTCCCAGACTGGGATGCTCTGAGTGCCAGTCAGGACTCCAGACTCTTTCCAAGCTGTGTCCAGGGCCTTTGTGAGATCTTGCCCACGTCACCACTGCCAAATTTCCTGGCAGAACAGAGCTCAAAGTGCTTTAAACATCTGCTCTTTGTGCTCCAAGGATTTGAAGATGGCAATCTCAACTGCTCTCAAAAATTCGATCAACTTTAGAATCTCTGCAAGTGAGAAAAAACCCTAAAAAAATTAAAAATCTTGTCTGAAGAGTCTGTAACATAAAAAAAATAAAATCCAGAAATTAAAAAGGGAAAAAATAAAGAAACCAATTAACCCTTGGCTGAAGATCCAAGGGAAGCAATAGTTTTTAATTATGCAAGGGAAAACAAATGTCTTTTTTTTCATGGAAAGTACAACTTGAGTCAACTAAAAAGTGTGAAATCAAATGTCAGTCAAGCAAAAGACGGTGCAGTGCAATGACTTCACTCCTCATTTCATAAAGAAAATGTAAATATAGAGCATTTAATTTCTCAACAGAGAAATGTTCTTTTTATTCAAGTGGGGTTTTCTCTTTTAAGCAGGGATTGAAGGTACAATAGGTTATAACTCAATCCTTGGTTATGTTTGGTTTTCTTGGAGCATCACGGGATATTTTGGCATGAGCAGTTTTTTCTTGGTCACTTCCCCAAATTCAGGTTCCTTTAATTACACACAGCTTTGGTCATTCAAAATAAATGCAGTGAATTATTGTCTTTTAAATGCTGTTTGAAGCACAGTTAAAGAATACTCAGGAAGGGCAAAAATCACCGCTCTGTATTGCTGAAGGACCTGTTCACACCGGACCGGAGAGGGCAGCGGCCACTCTGAGGCCCAGGATGGACATCTTAACACAAGCAGCCTGGTCACTGCTGATTTTTCTCTCAGTGAGATCATCCTGAGAGGATGATGAAGCAAAGAGAACGTAAAATACAACTTGGGAGCCCTTTCTGTGACACCCAGAGCACCAGGCAGGATGGAATGTCTGTGCTGCTCACACCCAGCCCAGTGCTGGCAGGAACAGCATCCTCCCAAAAATGTCACCACTCAGAGACACCAGGGACGTTCGGACCCTTCAGTGTCACCCATGCAAGAGCTGTCAGCGTCTCCTCCTCCCAGGAGCACCCTGAGCTGCCGTTCCCTGTGTTTAGCAGAGGGAGGTGAAGGGACAACCTGCACCCCTCGGGCTGCTCCCCTTTGCCCCCCAGCACCGCCTTCCAGGGGACCCAGGAGCAGAGCAGCTGATCTGAGTGACTGCACCTGCTCTGAGGGGGCACAGGGGGCTCTGAGAACGCTGAAACCCCTCCTGGATGAGCCCTCGGCACACGGCAGAGCTGGGGCGGGCACGGGAGGGACAGGGCTGTGCCAGGAGCCAGCACAGAGTCCCAGCCTGGAGCATCCCCACAGCTGCCTGCAGAAACATCTTCTGTGGCTTCCATCCTCTGGCACTTATTGCCGTTATTGTGGTGGCTAAAATCAAACAAATCTCCTGCAAGGTCCTAGCAAAGGACTGGGGCTGTTCAGCAGAGCAGGCTGCTGCCCCTCAGTCACGCTGCGTTATTTGCAGATGCTTTTCTCTGAAAATAAACCTTTAACCGCGCTAACACTGAAAATGTTCAGCAGCAAATTGATGTCCCCAGGTGAATCATTACAAAAACACAATTTTGCGATCAGAAGTCATGATGGTTCTCAAGAGTTAAATGATTTTATCATTCCAATCTACAGAGCAAAAGATGGGAGACAGCAAAGAACAGAGCTGGTTAATCTGAGCAAAGCCTCAGTGAGGAGCTGGAAAATCCATGCATCCCAAAATGTGTACAGAGCAAACAAGAAATGGATTACAATGGTTCCCTGATAGCATTTCTCTCAGACAGACACCCAGGAGGAAAAGCAAAGCCCCACCTGCCTCAGAAATGTCTCCTGGAGTGGCCAGGAGCACTTGCCTCGGGTGTTGTCCTGAAAATAAGAAAAATATGGAACTTTGCAGTGTCTGTGCTAAAGGTTAGATAGAAACTCCTGTGATTAATAGCCCCTGGCAGAGGGGACAGAACCACCAAGCAAACACT
The DNA here is from genome assembly GCA_013400735.1 of Pomatostomus ruficeps. Classification (NCBI taxonomy): domain Eukaryota; kingdom Metazoa; phylum Chordata; class Aves; order Passeriformes; family Timaliidae; genus Pomatostomus; species Pomatostomus ruficeps. The sequence continues at coordinate 110,903 of VYZT01029398.1, read as the reverse complement.
TCGGAGGTAATAAATAGACATAAAGACCTCGAAATACGTGAACAGCAGATGACCTATTACATCACCTATCACAGAGAGGCAACTAAACACCCCAAGAGAACAGCAAGGTCAGCTCAGACACATTTCAGGTGCTGAAAACCCAAAGTAAGGCTTTGGCTGTAAGCACAGTCCAAGCACGCTATGCTAGGGACAATATTAAAAATAACCTTCAGATTTACTGGTCGTGGTTTGGGAAATGCTGGAAATTACAGGCAGAGCTGACAGCAAAACAGATAAGGGGCAACACACAATATTTTGAAGATGACAACGCAATTTCCAGCTGCTTTTCATTTTTTGCAAAGCAAGCTAAAACCTTCAGCAGAAATGATTGCACAGCTCCCAGGAGGTTGTTAGAGGGAACTCACTTGCCCATATCACACATCCTCTGCAGCTCTCTTGGCCTGGACCAGCTGGACCTGAGCAGCCAAAAGCCCTGTGCTGCTCCAGCAGGACCAGTTATTATTATTAATAGTGCATTAATAGTGCTCACCCCAGCCAAGCTTCTCCTCAGCTGGAACCCAGAGCAGAAAATCACAGAATCCCCACCCCAGCATCACCTTTTCTCTTTGCCTTTGGGCTCAGCTGAGCTCTGAAGGATCCCATTGTCCACGGGCTCCTAAATCTCTGGGGAGTCTGTCTGAGGAATGTTCTAGAGGTTTCCCCTAGCCAGGTTGTGGCCAGAGGGTGATAAAATGTATAAATGATTTCTCCTGTGAGTGCTGTTCAGCTACCAGGACCCTGGTCCCTGGGTGATAAATGAGTGAATAATAAATGTTGGCTTTCACATGTATGAATTTAACATTTACAACTGATAACGTACTGTGTAGAAATAGTAAAATAGAGTTAAGTAGAAACAAAGTTAAGGTGAATTGTAACTTCAAAATAGTTGTAATATGTTAAGGAAACGCAGTAATAAATGTATAGTAATAAATGTCTTTAAGTTGATAAATCACAGAACTGAAATCCAAGACATCTTAAAGAAACAAAGAAGATTAACCACGTGCATTCTAAGAAATCGCTATCTTATCGAAAACTCACACTTCCCAGAGAAACTGTCAGCTACAAATTAAAATAGAGCTGAAGAGGCGCCTGCCTTCAGTCCTGAGATTGTCCAGAGAACCGGGACAGTGCTGTGTTAAACAAAGAGAGCAGAGATCAAGGAAAAAAGAGTGAATGAAGTGTAAATTAATTTCTGAACTTAATGAATATGTAACAGTTTGAGAAAGTACCCAAGTTCACAGTAAAATGAATGAAGTTGCGCCTCTGGCAAAATTGCCAAGCACCCAGCGCTGGTTTTGCCTTTGCTCTACTAATAAATGTTGAATATTTCGTTGCTAAAATTCCAGCTCGTGATGTCATTTATAACACCTCTGCTCACCCTCCCAGGGCAAGGAGGGGACACACTCAGCTGCTCCTGTTCCGGGACGGTCACTGTGACAGGTCACCCCTCCCTGCAGCCCTGCCAGATTCCACAGGGATGCACAGAACCCAGTGCCTGGCACTGAGAGAGTTCCTGCATTTTGGCAGAAATCCCCAAACCTGCCTTTCTGCGTATGTGACAGAGTTTCCTAACTAGGCCACTCATTTTAATATATTTTCACATAAGTAACACTAACCAGGAATTATGTAAAGCTCAGCTCCTCGCAATGCGTGTAACATCAAAAATGTGTCAGGTATCTCAACAACAATCTGTTAGGAATAGCAGAAGCTATATATAGTTTAATATCTCCTGAGCTCAGATGCATATTAGCAGCCTGTTTTAGCTGCAACTACCACGGGATTTATCAAACTGTCATCAAAGTTTGCCCACTCTTTACATATTTGGAGTTGTGTCTGTTATCTGATCTGGTATTTAGGGAACACTGGATTTTATACACAGGGTACATTTCATCACATTCAGCAATTAATGCAAGCTGCTGTGGTATTCCCTATCTCGAAGCTGAAACTCCGAAGAGCAGAATGTTACCCCCAGAAATGAATACGGACTTGGACTGTTTTCACAGGACAACACTGAATAAATCTTGGAGCTGATTTACAGAGACATCCCTTCCCCACAGCTCCTATCAAAAACAAGCAAAACACAAGCCTGCTTTGGTGCACACTGTTTATATTAATTTCCAGTTTGCATCACAAAAATAGATGATCTGTAATCATGGCCTGTCAGCTTGCTTCAACAAAATGAGTATTTCTTTTAGCTTGTGTATACCTCCACCATGTCTGTATATTGCTTTAATCAAACAGTAGTTAATCTAAATAAGAATGTTAGCCTTCTGTCTCAAAATCATACACCCAAGCTCCAGTAATGCTCGATTTTAGTATCTCTGTGGATGATGGATGACTCAAATATTTACAAGTTTCAAAATAAATTCAACCGAAAGAAAAACACTTTGTGTGCTGCTGCTGGCACTGCCACAGTCTGTGTGTCTGCAGACACAAACTGTCTGTCCAGGCGAGCCTCCCTTCCCCTGGCACGGTCATTTCCTGCCCTCGGAGACAGAAATGGGTGTTCAGTGCAGAGCGTGGCTGGGACAGAGCTCCCAGTGCATCCTCCATCTGGGCTGCAGCTGCAGGAGCACCTCCCCTGCTCCTCCCTTTCCCAGGGAAGAGCTCTCCAAGGCATCCACAGAGCTCTGCACAAAGATGCTGGATATTAAAAATCTCAAAAGCCTTTCCAGAATTTATCATCTCAATGTTATCTCTTATTGAGGGATAAAAAGTGAAAAGTGTGATGGCTCTGCCCAACTTCAGGAATTATCTTACAGAAAAATACATTAAAAGGGAATTGAGACTTTTACCTGTTTGTTATGTTTTGATATTTAATTCACAGTTGAAAGGTTTCTCTGAACTTTAGGAAAGAGTAAAAATCTGTTTTTATAAAGATGAAAACCAATAGCTACATTTTCACCCTCTCTCACTAAGCCAGGATCCCTCCCCAGGGGCTGGAAGCTCCATGAACACGTTACCCTTTTCCTCTAGGCTGGTGGGGTCCCTCTCAATGGGAGCAAAACCATCTGAGGTATCAACAACCTCCCTGAATTCAAATTCTGCTCCTGAATGTGGATGCTAAAGCAAAGTTAGACGAACTAGGGGGAAGTTCTGCTAAAGTGAATCTGTAGTCTGCAGCTCAACATATTTCCCTTCCACACGACCAGAATGTCTTTCACAGAAATGAAAGATTTCCTTCAACTGAAATTCCCTCATACAACCACTCCCACACCACGGTGTAAGCACCAGAATAAGATTAGGCTGAGAAGTTTCCCTTCAGGTCTTCCATCTGGGGTTTTTGTTTCACATTTTCCAGTTGTCTGCAGAAGGAATATCTGTTATAGACACACCAGAACTCCATCTAGCAACACCCAGTTATTTAATTAACAGACTTCTGCTCTGCAGGGAAGAGGTTAGTGGCTCTAATCCTAAATAGAATTTATTTTCTGGCTGGCTGCAGTATGTTCTGTGCAGAACTCAGACTATCAGACACATATCCCTGTTCCCCAATTAAGCTCCATGAACTACCTACTCCTTTGAAAAACAAGCAACTTAAAATTTCCCCCATCCAGCCTTGATTTTCCCTCCCCCTCACTCCCTCTCTGTCGCTGGTATCTGCTAAAGCTGTCAAATATCCCCTTTCCTGATGCTTCCCAACTTCACAAACTCCTACAGCCTCTAATCCCCAGCCATCCCCTTGCTCTCGCAGACATGCCTGGCTGTACACGGGTTTTGAGCTCTGAATTTCTGCAGGGATCTCTGGCAGAGAAGCTTCCCCGTGTGCACCTGGGTTGCTGAAAGCCGGGAGTTTTCCTCCTCGCGCAAGCACCTGCCCAAAGCTGCAGGACAGCACCACGAAATGCAGGGCTGGAGGCTGGGGCAGCCCAAATTCCACTCCATGGCAGAGAATGTCCTTTTTAAAAAGCCACATAATTTTAAAAAAAAATTTCTCCTTTACTTAATCCACAAGAGACAGCCAGAGCACCAAATCACAGCGTTTCCAGCCACGCAGCAGAACGTGCAGCAGGAGAAAACCACTCTGCCAGAACGCAGCTGACTTCTCAAAAATACTATTTCCTATGGAGCTCCTTCTCTTTTTTTGTTTTCACACTGTCTTGCGTGCTTGCAGAAAATCTTTCTGTGAAACCGAATCTAACACCCCTTCCATCCGCCCGTTAATTAAGGAAAAACAGAAAATGTGGAGAGATTGCATTATGTTAAAGCAGAATGTACCAGTTGTGTAAGAGCCTTTGGAGAATTTCCAGCTCTATTGAAACTTCCCTCTTCAGAGGAAGGGGGCAAAAAAGGGGGTCAGCAAAGGCCTAAATTACCTTTCTGATTATGGAAAGGCTTTACACAATTCACATCACACATTGAAAAAAAAAAAAATCCTCAGAAGCTGAGCAAGGTTTCACAGGAGCCTGAAGCACTGTGAATTCATGAAAAATGAATTTAATCGTCAAAGCTGAGACCAGGAAGAACTGTTCTACATAACAAAAAAGTTCTCAGCTACATTATTAAAATCATTGCTTAAAAGATCAATTTATTTCAAAGGGTTGACTGCCTGCATTAGAAGTTATCAAAGACACATGATCTAAAAGGAGGATTTATCCAGCACAGTGCCTGCCTGCTGTAGCTGCAACTGCATTATGGGTGCAATGCTGACAAACATTTTACCTATTTGTGGTCTTATTTTTATCTAAATGTAGTCCTGAGACGGCTGCAAAGCCTGCTACGGACAGAAAATGCAGGATTGACAATACTGATAAATAACTCGCCTGTTACAATGTTGATATTTCTTTAAACTTTTGGTATAAAGCTTTGGATTCCATTGAGTCCACCTTCAAAGCCAAAAAGTGTAACCTGAAGCGCAGAAAATAAAACTTCACGTACCCGCCGGCTTTAATCAAAATGCACTCTTCAAAGGGTTCCCAGCAGCTCCAGAACCAACACCAACACCGAGGCTGGAAGGGAAAAATCACTCCTGCCCCTACAGCAACAGCTTCTCCCCACAAGGAAGGAAGCCTGAGCTGCACTCACCACAGATTCTACGCAATATTCACGGAGGAACGAGAATAATTAAAGACTGAGGCCAATTCGCACCCCTGGTCCCAGAAAGCTCTGAGAAAACCAAAGAATCAGAAGGTGCAGGAGCTTTGCTTCTCAGTGCCACACTTCTCTTTCCCCCTCCAACCTTGCCACTTCTCATGTTCCCCTGAAAACAGGTCAGGTTTTTTTAAAAATAAATAAATTTTAAAAAAGAGCCAAATTTAAACAATTGTACCCAGCTGGAGGAAGAAATAAATGAGACACACAAGGAAAGGATTGTTCCCTCCTCCTCTCCCCTGACTGCACCTCAGAAGATTCATGCAGACATTTGGCCCGTGGATGGTTTTTATATGGGATCTGCACGGGCAGGAAATGCAACTTTCACTGATGAGACCCCACAGCCTCACAGAAGCCAGCAGGTTTCCTCACTCAGCTTACAAAGACATCACTCAACACAATTTCTGTCTCTCCAGCGTTCTCTGCCCTTGTGAACGCACTCCTTGCTGCCAAGGCACTCAGTGATGGATGCCCAGTTCCTTCACCATCCCACCGCCTGTGCTGGCCTCTGCTTGGAAGATGGAATTTCGAGACGCTATTTGTGAAATACTCGGATATAAATCTTTATGATGAGCTTCTGGACTTACAAATAGCAGAGGACCCCCCCTTGGTGCTTTGCTAGCTGTGCTGTTGCTTCCCAGTAACCATGGGAAACCAGATAAAATCTGAACCCATTCATCAAAATAGAAAATACTCCTCCTGTCAGTTCAGGAGGTTGTGCTTGTAGTGGCTAAGCCGGTGAACACAAGGTCATTTCCTACTCTTACAACCCCAGATCATTTATTCCATCTGCTGATAGCAAGCCGAGAACAAGGAGAGGAGAAAAACAATCAGCCCTCCAAAATCATAACCGTGATCATAAAAAATAAATCTCTCTTTCCTTCCAGTTAGGGAAAGTGGCATTTCTGAAGCAGAATCACAAGGGTTTGTCATGACAAGCCCTTCACTCTCTGCTGTCTCACAGGCAGGACTGGTGAGATGAAGTTTCCAATACAGTGTGCAATAGTCTGTTTGTCAAACAGAGCAGGTTTGTACTCACAATGGCAGCTCCAGCTTGACCAATTTCGGCTGAGTGATCTGGAGATGTGTGCACAGTCCTGTTTGGGTTGGTGATTCCATTTCCTAATGATCAGCTACCAGGGAAATGCCTGGAATGCAGCGCTGACAGGAGACTGCAGAGCTTTGACACGAGGTGGCTTGAATTGCAATATCAACCCTCAATTCCATGTACAGAGAAGGACCTGGACACGACAGGCTGTTACCATCTCCCTGTTTGTAAAGAAATTTTCTAAGATTTTGCTACACATCAACTCCTTCTTCAAATATCACCAGCCTGCTTCTCCTGGTTCTCTCCTAGCTACTCTGAATTGGAAAGTTCCAATCCAGGCTGCCTTTATTTTAACAAAGTTATCAAACTTTAACTGCAGTTTTATGCTCCAAGAGTCACGAGGAAAGGAGAAAATAAAGGCAAAATCCCCATGCTCAGTTTGCCACTGCTGAGGAGCTCCTGGACAGGGCAGTGCCTGCTGCTGCGACACACCACGGCCCCAGCTGGAAACCGAAATAAACAGGGGACCCTAAAAATCCCCAGTTAAACACCCAAAGTGCTGGAATGCTTCAGGATCCATCCCTTCCCTGCTCAGTGGCTGAGGGTAACCAGGGCCGTTTTCTGCAGGGCTGGCTCTCAGTACCCAGGTACTGAGCTGCACTTCCAGGGACAGGAAAACCTCTTCTCTCCCATCACAATTTTTAATGGAACAACCATTCCGTGTTAGGCATAAATCTTGTTTCGAGGAAAATGTAATGTAACTTCCGTTTTTAACTGGAAACAGCAAAACTTGAAATTAATGCAAGACCACACTTAGTCCAAGTAAACAATTCACCTTGAATTAACCAGCCCTTCAATCACAAGAGACCATTCCAGAGGCTACCTTCTGCAAGTTTTTGTGTGAAATTGCAGACAAGTGTGCTCAAATGTAATAAATCTGATAAATCTTTCGTGGTTTACATCAGCTTTTGGAAATACTGCGAGACAGAGCAGAGGAATGAGTTCGCAGGACTCAGGCTGTGCAATGTGGGCCTCAGAATATTTATACCAAGTTTGTATTTGCACAGTAGTTTACTGCGTACTGGTTACACGCACCGAGTCTGGTCAAGAAGAAAAACAAGCGCAGTAAAATCGCTGGGCTCGTTGCTGTTGTGGATGTCACGATGTGATGGGAAGAAAAATCCATCCCAGCCACAGCCAGAAGGCACAGAACCACACCAAGACAACTGGGCCATCAGCACAGGCTGGGTTTTTCTCCCTCACGGTCAAGATTTACAAAACTGCTTCAGTGAAGTGTGGAAAAATCACGTGAAAGCAGCATTTTCATTGAGAGATGAGCTCCTAGAGTAGCGAGCATCATTCCTACACGAGACCACTGGAGCTGTGCAGTTCCAAACACAAACAGTGCCGAGCTGTAGTTTACACAAAGAGCTGAGCTTTCTCAGTGGTTAAATCAGTAAAACCCAGCAATTTTTTCCTCCAGAGGGGAGTGTCAGCCTTATCTGGGGGCTCAGCAGCGTCTTCTCTTCATTTGCTGCCTGTCAGAATCACAAACTTGCAGCAGGAACTGGCCCAGTGCTGGTAATTTAGGAGGAGATAGAGATCTGTGCAGCCAGATGGTAGCTCACATTCTAACAGCTACAAATTGCTAAATTGGCACAGGAAAACCTGTGCTCTCCGTTAACCAGATAGTTATCGATTCACGATGGTTATTCCAGGTCTCCCACTCCTGCTCTGCTCCCATCTTAACTCTTTAAACCAACCCAGACAGGGATTTGAGCCCACGGCTGGCGATTCGCACGCTCCAGGTAGAGAAAGGATGGCTCTGGCAGACACTGAGCATTTGCTGCTGCCTGGTTACCAGCTTCACTCTATAAATGTACACATTTTATCCACCAAAAATTATTATTATAAATAATAACTTATTCATATAAATAAATTATTATCTATAATAATAATAATTTATTGTGGATATATATATTTATTCACCATATAATATATATTAATATGTATTAATATGT